>LPNX010863756.1:412482-447920 GCA_001517045.1 Pseudotsuga menziesii | reverse complement strand
ATCATCACGCAGGTTTGCATTTTCTGAATAAGGTATCCTTACTTTGGCTGGTAACCAAAGACAAGGAAATTTTTTTTTATGTCAATAAAATGCTTAGGTGGTTATATTGGATTTCTGATTACACTTAACCCTTTTTATATCATGCTTAGAGTAGGAAAATAAGCTCCTTGAAAGAGAGCACTTACTTTCTGCATTTCTATTTTTAGCTACAATAAAACTTTGCTTCTTTTAGTTAGTTACATTTATGTTGTTTAAATAAATCAACTTGATGGTTCATTTGGTATTTTATAAAACTTGTGCTACTAAGGTTTTTCTTGTCAAATTGAGATGTTTTTACAGGGTATATAAACCAGAGATTCTGGTGTTCTCGCATCCTCTCCTTTCCTTAAACACCAGATCGAGCACACGTCCCATAGTCGGAGCCAGAATGTTACCACCTAAGTTGTACTTGGTGGTTTTTATCAAGTGAGCCCAGTGAACCAGACAGGGTTAACTTGTTCGGACTTCAGAGGACCTATGGAAGTACTTCTGGGAAGTGCTTGTTGTACTATATCACATGTTCATACCCCATGAGGGAATTGTAATAAATGTTCTAGCATGATAGTGTCTGTAAACGAATCGGTCTCTTAGACTTCATTTTTCAATCCGATCAAACCAGGGTTTTTTTTCCCTTGGTTATTATTGGTTGTTGAATAAACGACTGATAATTTCTGAGTTTTTCACTCCATACCTCCAAAGTTGGGGTGGTCGGCTTGGCATTTGTGCCTATTGAGGTTATTAGAGTCTATGTGTCAATGTGTAAGCATGCTAGACATTATTTTTGAGTCATATGAACATGTCTAAGTCCCCCTAGGTGTTTTTCAATTTTTCATTTTTTTAGTTTTTCAGGGTTTTTTATTAAATTTTAATTTTTCCAAAACTTAGGCTATTTTTTAATAGTTTAATTGGAAAAATTGAGTCTATAATAAAAGTGAGCCAAATAATCAGTTTCAATCATGTAGGTGCTCATTTTAAAGCTAAGAGCACCATGTAAACCCATGGACCCACTTTTTCCTAAATTTTGAGTGATCTTCCATCACTCAGGTCAGAAAGCCCCAAAAATCAATTATTGATTATTTTAATTAATAAATTGATGAATAATGGAGCAAATCCAAAATCAAATAAATCAATGGATTCTCAACCGATTTGACTGAAATCAATCAGATCTGGAGCAGATTGACTGGATCTAACAAATCCTTGACTGAAAGAGGGGATCAAATCAGATCCAGAGTTGATCTACAGTGGTCTTTATGGGGAATTTCTCCCTCCCTCTCTCCTCAACACGTTTTTGGCTCAACTGGATGATTTTTGGTGGATTCTTCAGTGTTTGGGCCGATGTGTCAGTGTATGGGTTGATGTGTCAGCCAGATCAGGCCCCCGGTTGACAAGTAGGCTCAGTTCAGCCTCAGTTCTGCATTGATGAACTATCCATCAGAGGATTTCACTTGATTCCATGAGGAATTGCGCCCCCCCTGGGCTAGATGGCCTGCAAATTGTATAAATCAAGGCACAGCCTCCTCTTCCAAGCTAGTTAGAACTGGGATTGAGGTGCTTCTGCTATTGTATTGTTGTAATTCTCATTTGAAATAAAGAAAAGATTTGGAGGCAATACGGTGTGGTGCCATTACATGTGTGGATGATTATTTCCATTGTTCTACTGAGGTAACCTGTATATGTGGTCATTTCTTGCCATTTTCTTGTAGATCTGTGGTTAAGATTGGTAATTAGCTTATTACAATCTTGATAGGAAAGATGTTGTTCAATAAGTTTATTGGCTGTCACTCTCCTTTGATGCATGTTTAGAATTCTAGATCTAGCATGTCCTATAAGCTTATATGCATGTTATCTTGAATCTCTTTATATGTACTAATCGGATCTCACAAGTGTCTTGGCAAGTTCTTTGATTTCAGCTGAGTTGCAGGTTCACACTTTGGAGAGGATGCTGATCTAGTTTGCTTCTTCATTCTCTTCAAAATAGTTCAAAGGCATATTCCCTCAGCATCCCACCTGAAAGCTCTACTGTGGATCTTCAAAGAAACCAACACTCTTTCTCTCTCTTCCTCCTTTAAAAATTATTAAACTTTCCTCAAAGCTGGTTACTTTAAGGTTTCTTTTTAAATACTGATATATCTCATAAAGAAAATAATACATAGATCTAATTATCAAGATCCCTTCAATTTTCTAGATCTTAGTTTCATTGTGCACATAAAGTTCAAATTCAAGAGATCTAGCTAAAATTGCCTTAGTTTCGCAAGTAGTTTAGTGAAAAATTCATAGCTTGCTGTTAAGGTAGTTTAATTTGCTGTTCAATAATTTTAATATTCTACAATATTAGTGCTGTTAATTTTCTGCACAAACAGCAGGCCAAGATCCAAAGGAAAGCTTGCTTTCCTTGGTTCCCTTTCGTCGGTTTAACTAGTTTAATTTCATTAATTTTTTGAGATAAAGTAGGCTGACCCAAAGGCACTCTTAAAGTTCTTTAGGGAGTTTTTTATTCTAATTCATTCACTATCATTTAGCAGGTATGACAGAGAATAAAAGAAGCTGCTGTCCAAAGTGGTTGTTGGAGCGCTCAAATCCCCCCAGGGGGCTCTCTTTTGTCACATAATTTGTAATTGTTTTGCATAAACTGTAATATCTTGGTTTCAGCCTGTATAAGGACCAAGAAAGATCTGTTTTATCAGTGCTTTGATATTGTAACCTCTGTAATAAAATCATCCTTTGAATAGGCTCTTTCGAGCCCATTCCCCATCCCCCCTTGGGGGATTCGCGTCGGTGCCTCTTTCATCTTTTTTTGCTTATTTCCTTTTACTAGAATTTATCTAATTGGTAGGGTAGTATATTTGATCCTGTTGTTAATTCCATATTCCATATCTTATTTTCAAAAGTAATCATAATACTTACCCCATGACTTCCCGAATGACCCGCAAGGGGAAAGAGATTCGTGGTAGGATTAATCAGAAAAACACATTTGTGTAGTTGTTTTATTTTCTCATCTTTTGTTTATCAGCATTTTAAAATTAACCCCTCCTTGATTCCCCGATTGAGATCCACTTGGATTGAAAGAGGTTGTTGGAGGCTTTTCTTTTAAGCAAGAACATATCTTTTAAAACTTATTAAAATTTACAAGACTCCAGTGTGTATGCTCTGCACTTGGATGCGGTTCGTCCGATCAGTCAAGCTGTATCAAAAGCACTTGGGTGACTAGCATAATTAGGACTCACCTTCCCCAATTAACAAACCATCAGGTGAAAATCCAACACCTCGATCAAACCTTTACGGTGGAAAAATACCCAAAGGAAGCAGGAACCTACTGAAAAGTGACCTCGGGGCACCGATATCTATCACACCCTAATGGGCGCGTTACGAACACAGCCCCAGAGACTCCATTTCAGCCCACATATTCCTTGCAGGTAGCCGTATAGGCTTTGTTTTGGACATACTCGAAGTACTCTCGAGTATATCTGGAGTCCCTCTTTAGCCTAATTTAATCAATTCATAATTCATTTTTAACTTAAAACATACCAAGATGCAATTGCAAAACATTTATTCCAAACACATGCAAGCACGCTGATCTCTTTTGACTCCATTATTAAGGCACTGGTCTTTTTTGCTTCATATTTATATTGTGTATCAACCTTGTGCTTTCGTGTGTATCTTCGTATCTTGTCATCTTGATTGTTTATAGTTAAAGTATTCAAACTCCTAAATAACTGATTCAGTACAACATCATTACACTAAGAAATCATCCTTAGTAACTTAATAGGGTCTACCCCCCTTGGCTTCGTTAGGAGTTGAGCGTAAATGGAGGAGTCAAGAACAAGGTGACAGCCTTGACTCGAGACTTTCCCCCAAGGACACACCGAGTGGCTTGAAGATTTCTGCCATGCGATCCAGGTGTGTGAAAAGGCGGCAACCAAATGAAAAGGGGAGCTAACTAGGACACCCATGTATAGGAAAGCTCTACCATTCACATAGTACCACTTCTAATAGCAGCATGAAGGTTCTGTGATACCATGGAATGGGTTCGTACCTAAGGTTAAGATGGAACGGTCATAAGGCAATGCATAAGTGCAAGTGGATGTGATATCCTAACCTATATGCTAGTTCAGACATAATACCTGTGATAGGCATGAATGGGTTGAAACCTTGGAGAGAGTGTACAAAAACTGGATCCTACATGACAACCATATTAGTCCAAAACAACCCAAAATAGTCAATAAAGAATCCAAACTATAGGATATAGGGAGGAATGATCATGACAACAGCACCCAAAGGAAACAATGCGGTGAATGATGAGACATAAAAAGGAAACTAAGGTGTAGACCCAACATTCACGCATACACTACCACCCCAGTGAGGGTAACCACTGGTGTAAAGACCGAGCGAAGGGAAAAAAATCCTCCACAAATGGAGTAGAGGATGGAAGATGACCATTCCCAAATCTATGAGCACGGTAAGGGGCTGTGATGCCCCCAAGTCTGACACCAGGGTCTGTACTAGGACCAAGACAGGTGATAGGATACCATGCATGCCAAAAATAAAAGGACCCAAACTCAAGAGAGTATAAATATACTCAAGTAACCATGATCCCAAAGGCCAACTAGTGCACAAAGAGCACACTCCTAAGAAAATCTACAGCCAAAATACAAGAAAACCAAGGCGAGGATATGTGAGCTCCCGAATGCAGCAGGTATGTCTCGCCTAGGAGAGGCCCGAAACTCCCATACACTACAAGCAGAGGTATGTAACCAATTATAGTGGCCCTCAGCTTCAACGCATATAGCGACTGTGATGTCCGACCCCAACCTGGCTGGGACACCTGCAGAATAACCTCTACAAGTACCCCCTCGATCTCCTAGGTAAGGTCACTAAGGTCACCTCAATATAATCAAAGCTTAGGCGAACAGTCGCAGGCGGGATTGACCATATGGGCAGGGTAGCAAAGCCCAAAACTCTCGAAAGAGCCCCCAGATACGAATACAATCCTGGAAATATCTCTGGTGCTACTCAGCTATGACTAGGGGTCATCCCAATCAATAACCGCTCACACTACCTCGTGCTTAACTCCCGTGTAAGAAGAGGATCCTGAGAAACACTAATTATGCTAAGGAATTTCACACACTCACCTGGATAGACACCTAGATGTTGTTGTTTAGTGATCTTGGAGAATTGACTTACAATGAACTATTCCAAGATCCTAAAACCTAAGCTTGTTGGTGCACCCTAGAAAAGAAAAGAGTGTAATTCATTTTAATTAGCATTGATTTTAATTGGCTGTAATTACTCAAAGGGAAATGGTCATGCAACAAGTGATATGAAGACTCAGCAGTGAAATAAAAGTGCACACCATAACAAACAATGCTAAGTGCAATCTTTGTCAAATAAAAAATAGGGTATGCCACTACATGAGATGCATAAATATATATTCATTTCTGAATGTCAATGCAATACTTCCTATATGAAAGCCTAAACACAACTCTCATCCAAGCAATCCAACGCAAGTACCTCCTCAAATCCATATCTAAGATGCAACTAAGAGTGCAACTACTTTGTATTTTTCAATATAAAAGAATGAAAAATGCAATAAACGTCATCTAAAACTCTCAATCTCTACAGCAAGTATAAAATACAAGCCCAGCAAGACACCAAGACAAAAAAGCGTAATGCACTAATGGCAAAACAAAAAGGATAAATGACTAAAACAACTTTCAAAGAAAAATCAATGAAAAAGCGGTCTCTGGTCACAAAAGAAGCATCCATTAGACAACATCAGACCCAAAGAAGACCCAATCACACTCACAACCCACCCAACAACTTCCCACAACATCAAACTCACCAAAAGGGAGGATGTACGCGACTGTTTAAAGAATAGCTGCGTATGTACGTGACTTCTAGCCAAAAATCCACGTATGTACGTGAATTTTAACCAAAAATCAGTGTATACAGAGAAGGCAGTGGTAAAAAGCAGGTTAAGGCCAAACCAATAAAGGGGAGTGTCAATGGACAAACATACTATAAAATGTGACACTGAAATAGGAAGAAACAAAGAGCAAGTCAATATTATCAAGCCCATTGTGCCCGTAAACCCCAAATAAAAACAAGGAACATCCCCAGTGGAGTCACCATTTCTGTTATGAAGAGAAATTCCTATGGCTTGGGGTACCACAACAGACAACTTTAACTCCAGAAATCAATCTTTCCCAATATGCAATAGAAATAAAATGTCTAACACTAAAGGATCAGACCTCATACCTTATTCCGGACGATTGAAGTAGATCCCCGTTGAGCTTTCCAATATTCATCTTGAATTGATATAATACTTCCTCAACAACAAGTAAACAATACAAGCATACTATATATCATGGTGTTAGATCCATTCTAGCATATATAATCAATAATGTAAAAGCATTTGACATATTCCAATGGATACAATATTCAATCAAATACACATAATTGGATAGGAAAAGATAGTTCTTATTAATATAAATCAGAGATTACAAGATAGATACAACCTCTGACGGCACGTCTGCGAATCGGAGAAACTGAATCCCCCACTTGGGCCTCCACCACCTCAATCCTCCATCTCACGATAGAAAGATCACTAGCAAAAGGCAAGCTTGGGAAGAACACAACAGTGCTCTAAGGGACAAAGGGATGCAAACTCAAGTACAAATTCTAGCAACAATGGACTATAGTTTCGTTGCTCTCAATCTCTCTATATGCCTTCAATGTACCAAGGGTTCCTTATATAGCTTCACAAAGGATAATGAAGGGTCGAATCTAAGCAATCTCAAGGCATATGGAAGGCCAGGAGTCGAATGAGTCAGATCCATGTCAAGGAAAACTCCAAAAGGATTTGGATTATGCACACATCCCGATGTACGCGGTTATATGGGTCAAACCCACGTATGTACGCGGTTATCAGGTAAAAATCCATGTATATCATTTTTCATATAGTTTTAGGGATGATCAAGGAAACATCAAAGGATAAAAGATGGTCCATGGGGTCTAAAGAGTCTGCAGCGGGACAGGGGAAGGCCATACAAAGTGTGATTCACCTGAAGTGGTGAAATACGCTATAACAACGGCCTCATGCTTAAATCCCATTTGAGAGGAGCTTCACAAATACAATCAACATACAAAAGGGTTTACCTAGTGATTGGCCAACTACATCTGAAATTTTAATACTTGTGGAGAGTTGAAACTCCCTAATCCACAAGCCTAGCCTAAGCTAGTTGGTGTATGACCCTATAAAATAAAACTTACTACTAATTTTTAAATTATATCGTTTATTTTAAGGGTTGTTTTTAATTGGAGGGTAAATGGCATGAAACTTATGTGGTATTTTGACTCAAAGTTGAAACAAAATGACTAAGCAAAGAGAAATGAAATGCAAAAAGAAAAAGTATTCTCTTTTTCTTTTTCAAATAGAAACTTGAAAGCCACAACAGAACACTTTCTTTTTATTTTTATTTTTCAAAAACAATGATATGCTATGCAATCTAGACTAAAAACCTAATCTACATGCATATAAATCAAACATGTGTTTTTGTATTTTTCTTTTATAAATTCAAAAGAAAAAACAGCCTAAATGCAAGCAAGTACTGTAGGCAAAGCAATTAGACAAGTACTCTACACCCCACAAACAAACCCTAGGTTTCCCTAAAGTTGGATATCAACCTCTCTTGAAAGGAAGTCTCACAAAGGTAAACAAGCCAACAAATTTGGAATGAAGAGACTGAGCAATAAGACTAACATAAACAAAGGTCAATAAGTCCCAAGTATCAATCTAAACCTACAAACAAAGGTTGCTCAATACCTTGTCCAACAAGGTCAAGCCAAAGAAGGAGGTGGGGGGAAAGCAGTAAAAACAAGTTCAAAGACTTGAAAGAGACCTACAATATAGACAAAAAACAACTAACATAGATCAAACAACCTCTCAGGATTCATGCACATGCAGAGGACCCTTGAAGACCCTATAAACAACCCTCAAATCAACCAAAAACCCTAAAAATGATGAAAGAACACAAATTTAGGTGCATACGTGCATTGCCTTAAGGCAGGTCGCATATGACACACAGGTTGCAGGTAGTGCAAGTCATGTATACAACACAGACATGTGACTGTTTAGCCTACAAAGTCTTGTATGGATGGCAAAAGCACAAAAAGGGTCAAAAACTGACCTAGGAAGGAAGGAAAGGTGTTCCAACAAACTCAAAAGGTGTTCCTAACTTGTAAGAAAGACCTGAAACTTTACAAAAGGATGAAAGAAAGAAAAATAAACCCCAAATAGATAATCCTTTCCCCAACAAAGTCACCAGTTCTGTTGTAAAGGAACGTATCCTATTGCTAGGGTTTAAGAGGCCATCAACGTACTGGGGTTAAAAGAGAGATGCACAATGTTCAGCAAGCATATGTAAGCAAGTTTTAGAGATTGGAATGGTTCATACCTTATCCAAATGAAGGTTGATCCAAGCATCCCTTCAATCCTCTTCTTTCTCCTCTCGCTCCTCTTGCTCCAAGAGACCTGCAAAACAAGTTATACCTTCCTCAAACCAATATGACCACATATAAAGAAATGGTAATCAAATAAACATGAGATAATAATCTGATTAACATCAAAATCATATGATCATAAATAGAGATTTAATCACACATTGAACAATAATTTGGGAAGAATAAGGACATCACATCTTTATTAATATTGAAAACAAGTACAAGTATACCTTCTCTTCAAGTTCCGCACCTCACGAAACGTTGATCTGGTTCTACTGCTTCTCTTCTCCAAGGAACTCAGCCTCCAAGCTCTGCAACACAAGGGGATGATCGCTAGGGTAAAGGTGTGGGAAAAGAGAGTCCCAATTCCTCCAACAATATGATGCAAATATTCAAGTTCCCTATCATGGACCTCCCTACCTCTATTTATATGGTTAACAAAGAGTTAGGGGTGAAGACAAAGTAGTTACAACTGAAGGAGTAAGTTGCATAACTACCCAAACTACCCAAATTTCAAAAGATGTGTTTTTTGACATTTTCAGGAGGTGTACATGGGTTGCAGAAACAACATTCACATACACAAGGAGTTTTAATTCATAAAATTCATGTATTTACATCGTACGCGACGTACACGGGTTTGCCTTAAGGAAATTCGCATACACACAAACAACTCATTTTTAGGGTATTTTTGGGCATTTTCAGACTTTGGTGTCTTCTGGAAAGTTTTAGCCAACTGAAATATATTTCTAATGGCATATATATGAGTTCAAATGAAGCTACAAAAATCAATATATGGGTCCTCCAAGTTAGGTGTTTTTTTAGTGACTTTTCATGAAGTGTCGTCATGGAAGTGTCGACATGTGATGAAATCATGGGAAAGTGGTCACAGGAAGAGATGTGTCATTTTGAGCTATAAAGGAGAGGAAAATAAATCCATGGGATCCATCCAACATATTAATCCACTTAGCTTTCTCAACAACAACATTGGGCTCGTTCACCAAAGCTAGAGTAACTGTGTATACTCCCTTGCTGTGCAATAGAATGCCAATTTTAGATTTCCATTTTTGATAGTTGAAGGGAGTCAGGATTATAGTTGAAGAAGAATCCATACTGAGATGTTGATATACTCAATGACATACTCTTCGAAACCTGCACAAATAAAACTAGGAGAAAATCTTATAAGCTTAAAAACAAGCTCTTCTTCAAAGAGGGATAGGAAACTAGATGCACTATGATAGAGAGAACATATAGCTATTCAAATCTATTGAACTTGAAAAACCTTTCAATCCTATACCATGTGTAAATATAAACTCTAATTCTATGAGTAAATATTCTAAGAACAAGCACAGGAAGTAGATCTTGCTACTAAGATAATTCTCATTGGCATACACAGGAAAAATAGAGAGAATAATGGAGACTGAATCACATGAATGAAGAGATGAATATTGGAGTGTATCCTTCCATTAAATAATGATGAATAATATTGTACATAAATAGTACATCTCTTGTAGGTAAAATTGAGTTTTATTGGAGAGAAACCATCAAGCTCAGAAAGATAGATTTATTAGATATAATAAACCCCCATAGGTGGATAAAGTACTTCTCAAATCATTCAAGGACCTCACAAGCTAGGAAAAACATGATTGATTTGTCATGTATGATGGAACAAAATGTTAATCCTGGAATATGGAGAGAAAATCATGAAGGATGGCTTGGCAATAAAAAATAGCAGTTTCCTAGTTGACTAGATTTACCTTATCCAGTGAAAAGATGGAATAAAGAAGTAAAAGACAAAATATGCTCGAAAGCGTAGTTACTAATTTTGGCAGTCAATAAACTAAAAAGGAGTAAACTAAAATCAGGATTAAAGTTATACTGGGGTATATATGGAAAGTTTTGGCCATGTGGTGCAAGTGGATGCTAACTATCTAGGCTAGTGGTTAGGAAACTAATAAAAAATGATTAAACATTTTATCCTGAGTTATGAAGTGGGTATATTATATTACCACGCCTTTTGGGTTCTCTCCAATGAAGCATATGAATCTATCAATTCTCTACCAATCCTTTACACTTCATTATTTTCTCTTTTGAGTGCATGATGGTATATTTTGGTCACATCAAGAAGATGATTCCTATCTAAGAGCAAATTCATGTAGATTTCCTTCATATTGGACATTGCTTCCTTGAGAGTTTTGAAATATCCCAAGAAGTATTCTCCTTCCAATCCTTGTTCTAAATCTCTTCAACAACATGTTGAAACCAAGGTATTGTCATCAACAAAAAGTTCTTTGGCTACCATGAGCTTCTCTTCACCCTCTTTTAGTGATCCCTCCAAATGGCATGTCCACAAAGAGGATCCTTCACAAGATGGTATTACTTCAAGGGCTTAAAACTTGGTATCTCCTCTTCATCCTTCCCATGAAGATGAATTTTAAAATAATTCTTTTATTTTTTTAGGTATACTAAAATACCCAAATATGATCTATACGATTCAGTCTCTTCCAAACCCTCAGGTGTCTAAGAAGAGTCTAGCATTTTGGCCTCATCATCCTCTTCTTCTTATTATACTACTACGTATTATTTTTATAATTATTATTCCTCTTCTTCTTCTTATGATTCTTATTCTTCTTTAATGCCTTGAGAGGTGGACTTGTCATCTCCTTCTTCACAAAATTTCTTTGAGACGTTCTTGGTAGAAATACCAAGGAAGATTCTTTCTACGCAAGATAGGGTCTCTTTCATCTACTGAAAAGGATGCTCAAAATAATTTTAATCTATGGGATGTTTAACTATCTATTTGGATATTTAATCCAAGGATTATGGTCCAAAATTTCATAATACCATGTTTCGATACCATTGTAGTGCACCAAGTAGGATATTTGGCACATTAACTAAAACAATTGGACAATAAGGATAGTTTTATTCTATTGGTTATTGATTAACCCACATCTTTTCAAAATGAATATTGGTATATTTTAGACTTATTATAGACCAAAAATATGTATGATACATGATTAGGTGACTCTAATTTGACAGAATCAATTTTCTGGGTGCATTATGCCTGGGAAGTCTCCTTTTGTGAACCAAAGGCTACAACTCACAAAACCCAGGAATTATGTGGGAACCCAATGGATTATGGTGCACTATATATGTAGCTTGAATCATAATATAACCTCACCCTACAGAAAAAATTGTTGGGAGCATAAATTGGAAGGTTTGGTATATTTTTGGAGAAATTTGGGAGAGATTGTTTCACTAGGACAACTCAGGTAGGAGACTTTGGAGGAAACCAAAACCATACCATATCATATATTTTTTTGTTATTATGTTGTATATTGGATACTATTACACCTAATTTTTTAAACTTATAGAAGTTCATTTGGTTCCCTGGATCTAAAGATATGGCTGAATTATTATAGACTAGTCATATTTATTAGGCCAACCAACTAACTGGTATTTTAATCGTTCCCAAATCATAACCAGGGCTCATGAATTATGAAAACAATTTATGGGATGGTCTCTATAATGTCCCACCTACCTAAAACACTTTCTAGGAGTCGAATTGGATGTCATCTTCTTAAGATGTGATTTAAAACTGAAAGCTAGTCATAAAACATATCACATTGAACATAGGCAAAATAATTCATCAAAATAAGCAAATTTATCAACATATATATATTCAGATATTATTCATGAAAGATATATACTACATAATATATATATATATATATGGAACCTAAACAACCATATTACATCAACTTCAAAATACTAGGGTCTCATCTCCCTAATGGATTTACAAGGGGCACGTCTTCCAACCATAGAATTGCAAAAGCAACTCAACAATAATTTTGATTGAAAAAAGAAGATAAAACATCCTATTTCATGTTGATTATCTGTTTTATTTTTAGAAATATCGAATACCTATTATATTTTTAACATTTAAGCTAGCATTATATTAGGATCTTTAACTGAGAGAATAACAAGCACAGCAATAAAATACAACAGACAATGAACACAGTGTTTTTCCTCGGGGAAACCATAAATGGAGAAAACCCTGCAACTTCCTCAGAGATAGAATCAACACCAAAAGTAAAAACCCAAAACAGTAAGATGATCTCCTGACAGCAGTAGCCTCTTTCTTTCTAGCCCCGACAACTTCTTCTCCCTCAACTATGTGCTACAACTAAGTGTGAGTGAGTGTGTGATAAATAGAGAGGCTCACTCTCTATTTATACTAATTCTTGACTTAAAAACAACTCACTATGGCTGACTTCACTAGGAGAGTCTAATAACCCTAGGGCCTCGCAACTACGGGGACTTTAACCCTTGAACAATAGGAGGGTTACCCACAATGACTTGACATGACTTGTTTACATTATAGAAAATCCTGATAGGAACATCGGGGCATGACATGACTTAATTACATTACAAACACTTCCCAAAATAAACATCGGGGTACAATACATAAGATATACAAGTGAATACATTCTAAAGTTACAATTACATCAACACTCCCTCTTAACTAGAAATGTATTCTCTCGACACAATTTATCAGCACAAGTCTTCTTCTCTATATCATCTGGATCATCATCGATTCCTTGTCATCTTCAAGTCATCTTCATCTGGATCTGGATCATCACTCGATTAGGATCATCATCACTGGATCTGGATCATCACTCGATCTGGATCATCTCTGGTTCTTAAACATCTCTATTGGATCATCATCACAGGTGCTATCTCTTGATTCTTATCATCATAGGAAGTTCTACAGATCTAGCCCTTTTTCATGTTGGTTGTAGGCCTAGCCCAGATGTAGGTCTTTTCCAACACTTATATCTAACCCTAATTCTAAATGGCCCACCTAGTAGTTATATCTGACCATGAGAGAAACACATCCAACACCATGTCAGAAAGGCACACCCATCACTCACATCTGACCATGAGAGGAATCAATCCAGTCATCTATGTTAGAAAGGCCCAACACTCACATCTAACCATGAGAGGAACCAATATAGTCATCTATGTCAGAAAGGCCCAGCACTTACAATTGACCATGCGAGGAACCAATCCTACCTATATGTCAAAAGGGCTCTGCACTTACATCTGACCATGCAAGGAACCAATCCAACATGTTAGAAGGGATCTACACTTATATCTGATCATGTAGGAACCAATCCTACAGTCACATCAAAATGGCTCTGCACTTATATATGATCATGTAGGAACCAATCCTGTAGTCACATCAGAATTTCCCTCGGTCCCAAACTAAGTATTCTTGGTAACTAACCAGGTGCCTTCATTCCAAGAATGAAATTCAGCACTTATATTTGATCATGTAGGAACCAATCCTACAGTCACATCAAAATGGCACTCATATCTGACATGTGAGGAACCAATCCTCTCATAATGACAAAATGGCTCAGCCCTTACATCTAACCATGGAAGGAACCAATCCCCTCACCATGTCATAATGGCTCACTGACTCATCACTTCCCCTTGGAGGTAACCTCGATCTGGAGAACACCAAGCTTCTCCCTGAAGTACTCAAAATTCACTTTGGCCAATGGCTTCATCAACACATTAGCTATTTGTTCATCTGTCGCAACATACTGGAGCTTCACTGCTCCTCTCTGCACCATATCCCTGATATAGTGATACTTGATCACGATATGCTTCAACATGTCATGGAACACCGGGTTCTCTGACAACTTCACACAACTCTGGTTGTTGCAATATTTACAAGTAGCATCCAACTGGAGATCAAATAAATCATACAGTATCTTCCTCGACCATACTGCCTCACAAATAGCTAAACAAGCTGCAACATACTCTGCTTCAGCTGTACTTAGTGCCACATAGGATTTATTCTTGCTAAACCAAGAGACCACACCTGATCCCATACTGAAGAAACAACCTGAAGTGCTCTTCCTATCGATGGCACTACCTGCCCAATCCAAATCAACATAACCTTCTAGGTTAATCTTTTGATTCACCTCGCACCTGATCCCACAATCAACTGTACCCCTCAGGTACCTCTAAATATGCTTTGCAGCAATCAAGTGAACATGTCTCGGATTTGTCAGGAACTGGCTCAAGTTGTTCACAGCAAAGCAAATATTTGGTCTCGTGTTTGTCAAGTACATCAAGGACCCAATCATCTGGCGATACATCGTAGCATCAACTAATTCTAATGAAGCATCACTCAATAGCTTCAAGCTTGATGCCATAGGTGTGGTCATGGCCTTGCAGTCCATCATCCCAAATCTCTTCAGGATCTCTACTGCATACTTCCATTGTCCGAGGGATATTCCATCCGCATTCTGCCACACCTCCATGCCTAGAAAATATTGCATCATACCCAATTCCTTCATTTCAAACTCGGTAGCAAGCTTCCTCTTTGTATAAGCAATCAACCCATCCATACCTATTACAAACAGATCATCTACATACAGTAGGAGTATCACTAGGTTACCATCTTCAACCTTGTAGTAAAGGTTGGAATCTGCTTTACTTTTGGTAAAGCCCAAACTAGATAGAAAGCCATCAATTATGTCGTACCATGTCCTGGGTTCCTATTTCAAACCATACAGGGATTTCTTCAATCTATACACATGATACTCCCTATCGTGTGTCTCAAAACTGAGTGGCTTCTCCACATATACTTCCTCTTCCACTACACCATTCAAGAAAGCAGTCTTAACATCCATTTCGTGTATCTTCCATTTCATCACTGCAGCCAAAGCAAGTACTGATCTAATAGAAGTGTATCTGGCTATAGGTGCAAAATTTTCTTCATAATATATTCCTTCTTTCTATGAGAAGCCATGAGCCACGAATCTTGCTTTATATTTCTCTATGATGTCATCTGCAGCATGCTTGATCTTGTAGATCCATTTGGAAGTTACAACAAACTTCCCTTCTGGTATTGAGAAAACATCCCAAACATCATTCTTCATGATTGATTGATACTCTTCCATCATAGCATCATTCCATTCCTTCTTTTCTGCTGCTTCTTCATAGTTGGAAGGTTCTTTATCAATGAAGTCACATAATAAAGATACATACCCGGAGCAGGACCTCATCCTCTTTCTTTCTCTATGATTCTCTTCTGGAGCCCCATATCTTTCTGCACCTTGGATAGCTTCTCATACCCAAGCAGGTTTCCTCTTATGAGAATTATTCTCATGAGGTGGATCTTCATGTTCTTCTAATTCTTGATCTTCTTCTTGAATTTCTTTGTTCATGGTTGTGTCATGAATTCTGGGTGCTCATGTTTCTTCAGGATCTTCAACAGGTCTCTTTCTAGATTTGTTGTAAGATGAGTCTTCATCAAATGTTATGTCCCTGCTTATGTCGATCTTCTTGAATCATGGGAAGTATATTCTGTAAGCCTTTGAGCTTTCAGAGTATCCCACAAATATACCCTTCTTTCTTGAAGGATCTAACTTTGTCCTCTTTTCTTTCGGAATATGTATGTACACTGGACATCCGAATATTCTGAGATGGCTGACTTCTGGTTTCTTTCCAAAAAATACTTCTTTAGGTGTCTTGTTCTCGAGTACTCTGTGTGGAGTACGGTTTTGTACATACACTGTTGTTCTGGCAAATTCTTCCCATAGATGCATGGAAAGATCTTGATCATGAAGCATTGCTCTTGTAGCTTCCATGATCATTCTATTCTTCCTTTCTATAACCCCATTCTATTGTGGATTATATGGAGTGGATAGATCCCTCTTAATCTCTAAATCTTTGCATAACTCTTTGAATTCATTTGATGTGAATTCTCCGCCATTATCTGATCGAAAGGTTTTGATCTTCTTTTTAGTGTGGTTCTCGATCAAGGCTTTGAACTCCTTGAATTTGTTGAATACTTCATATTTTTTCTTCATAAAGTATATCCATGTCTTCCTAGAAAAATCATCAGTAAAAGAAACATAGTATACATACCCTCTTAAAGAACTGGATGACACTGGACCGCATACAACGTAGTGAATGATTTCCAATATTTCTTTTTCTTTTCTTTCGCTACTTCGAAATGTCTTCTTTGTGTTCTTTCCTGTTGCACATCCTTTGCAGACTCCTTCATGTTTTGCCTGAATTTCTAGAAGACCTTCAACATCTTTCCTTGCAAGTGGTAGTTCTCTGTAATGCACATGTGCACTCCTTCTATTCCAAAGTTCATTTGGCTCTACTGTGTCATGAACCAAAGCTTGTTCCTGATGGCCCTTCAATTTGTATAATCCTCCTTCTTGTTCTCTAATTACTATTGCATTGTCAATAGTCTTTCCTCTTGGCCACATGAGGACTTGGCCATCTACAAATGCAACCCTCATTCCTTTTGCATCTAGTGCTGATATGGAGAGAAGATTCTTCTTTAGTCCTGGGACAAACAAGACATCCTTCATTTTCATATACTTTCCAGAGTTTAGCTTGTAGGAGGATTCACCACTACCTTTTATAGGATATTGGTATTTATCCCCAAGTTTCACCTTATGGGGTGAATTATGTTCGGATAGTTTCTCAAAGGATTCCTTGAATCCTGTCATGTGTTTGGAAGCCCCACTGTCAATAAGCCAATATTTTCTTCCATGTGTGACAGTTCCTATGAGAGCGGAGATCAGAACATATTCTTCATCACTTGAAGAGTCTTCACTTTCTTGTTTTACTCTCTTTCTAGGAGGATCATCATCCTCAGTAGTGTGAGCATGATGTTTTCTTTTGGAGTTCTTATTCTTCTTAGATCCATTCTTATTCATGGGAAAATTTCTAGCAAAGTGTCCTCTTTCATCACATGTATAGCATCTGAGTTTGGATGGATCCTTTTTCACAATATTATTTTTTTGATGAGAATGCTTACCTTGGTGATGATGATTTTCCCTTCTGCCTTTTTTGGATTGTACTATGAGAGCTTGATCTTCATTTCCCATCTTTTCTTCTTGAGCTACTATTTGAGCTTCTTCTTGTGAGCATTCTTCCCACAGTCTACTGAACTTGATTAGCTTCTTTCCAGCACAGATTCCTTGGATGAAAGAATCCCATGATCTAGGGAGACCATTCAAGGTTGTCATCACAATTTCTGCATTCTCCACTTCTTCATCTACTGCTTCAAGTTGTTCTTTTATCTGGGATACCCTTGTAAAGTATGACTATATGGTCTCCTCATTCTGGATCTTTACATTCTTCAACTGGTTCCTCAAACTCATCTTCCGGTTTATGTTCTTCCCTTCAAACAGTTTGGTTAGGGCATCAAACATAGCCATTAGAAGAAATTTCAATTTAAAATGGGCCTTCCAAAAACAATACAAATTCCATGTCATCATGTATTAGCCAATAAAAATGCTTTAAAATTCAAAAAGGGAGAACCTCTTAAACAATTTTTTAATATAAATTTAGGGATAGGTATCATAAAAAAAAACTACTTTTTTTGTTCATATTTTCAACATATCTCCCTATGTTTTTACTCAAATTTCGATTGCGAGAGCTTTTTGGATGAGGAATTAAATTCCACATCCAACGAGTACCCACTCGGCATACTTTTGACGAGCCTCGCTACCTGAAAAACAATAAATACCTGAAAATGTATTTCTTGTTTTTGGGGTAGCAGGGCCCATCAAAAGTATGTCGAGTGGGTACTCGTTGGATACAGAATTGAATTCGGCTTCCAACGAGCTCTCTCGATGGAAATTTGAGTCAAAAATAGGGATATATGTCGAAAATACAAACAAAAACGTAGTTTTTTATTTTCTTCCTCCAAAATTAATAAATATTATTTTATTATTTTAACTATTATTTTATTAATTTTCCTTAGGAGGCCCATTTTTGAGTTGAAATTTCCTCTAATGTTTATGTTTCTTGAGGGAGGACACCTTTGGTATGAGGTGATCCTTGATTGAATAAAAAATAATCCTCTTATCCATAACCAACTTCTTCTTATGTAAGGCCTTAGCCTCATCTTCCTCTGGAATTGAAACCTCCTCATTGATGTAGGAGTCCAACTCATTTTCTTCTAGGACCAGGGAGATCCTATACTTCCAGGCTTAGAAGTTATCATCTCCCTCAATATTGTCATCAAGCTTGGTATGATGAGACATCTTAACTGAGAACCTCAAATGGAAATACAAAATATTTAGATCTTACTAGGTCAAGATGTCGGATCTGGATTTCTAGCTGAATTTCTGCAGTGCTAGTTCAGGAGCAGATTAGGGTTTGACTTTCTCAGATTTATATCCAACCAAATGCTTTGATATTTATCTCTAAACTTTGATTTTTAGGAGGAGATCAATCCAGGCCTGGGATCACTCAAAAATTCTACTTCTGTGGAAATCCCTAATTTTCAGCGGTAGTGTCAGGTCAAAAACTGAAAATGTTGAGAATCAGATTCTTCGAGAGAGAAAGATGTGCCCTAGGGATGAGAGTCATCTCAACCTTATTTTGCTGAAAATTTGTGGAGAGAGATCCAAAAAGTAGGAATTCCTAGTTCCTGTAGCTGCACAGTGTCTTCTTCTCAGGTTAGCTCTAATACCATGCTAGATTTTTAACATTTAAGCTAGCATTATATTAGTATCTTTAACTGAGAGAATAATAAGCACAAAAATTAAACATAAGAGACAATGAACACAGTGTTTTTCCTTGGGGAAACCATAAATGGAGAAAACCCTGCAACTTCCTCAGAGATAGAATCAGCACCAAAAGTAAAACCCTAAAACAGTAATATGATCTCCTGACAGTAGTAGCCTCTTTCTTTCTAGCCCCAGCAAGTTCTTCTCCCTCAGATATGCATTAAAACCAAGTGTGAGTGAGTGTGTGATAAATAGAGAGGCTCACTCTCTATTTATACTAATTCCCAACTTGACAATAACTCACTAGGGCCGACTTCACTAGGAGAGTCTAATAACCTTAGCGCCACACAACTGCAGGGACTTTAAACCTTGAACAATAGGAGGGTTACCCACAATGAATTGACATGACTTGTTTACATTATAGAGACTCCTGATTGGAACATCGGGGCATGACATCACTCAATTACATTACAAACACTTCCTGGAATAAACATTGGGGTACAATACATAAGATATACAAGTGAATACATTCCGAAGTTACAATTACATCAACAATACCATGGTATAATACCATGGGAAAGTTAAAACCATGTTCCATAGCCACCTTTGAACAAAATTTTCCACTTAGCAAAAAATAGTGGCAAATAACATGAGCATTCCAAAAGCATTCCAAAACAATGCATTGAATTATTAGTGGCCCATAATTGTTCTAGTAACTTCATAAGTTTTCCCTATAACTTGCTTAACAATTTATTCACCCTTTCTAACCATTTTGACTGCATATTTTCTCTAAGTTCATTTGATCTCCCTATTTTAAGGAAATATCCGATTACATAGGGTAAGCATCCCATTTGGTCCCAAAAATATTCCTTGATCTTTAAAGTAGTTAGCTCATTTAATGCATGGATAAGTTATCCTTGCTTCCAAAATTATCGTGTTCACACATTTGAACATCCTTACTTGAGAAATGTGTACAAACTCATACTCAAACAAACCATGTGTAAAAACTCCATGACAATCGTAGACATGAGAAGCAAACCAATAATTGCATCTTGGTTTGGAAACATTCCATTCCCATGCTGATAGTAACCAATTTCTGCACTAGATTGCAGTTCCTTTATTTCCCATCATTGAGGGAATGTCCTCTACCCAAGCTAGGAATCCTTGTTGATTTCATTTATCCTATTGCTTGTTCTAGATGTCTTTCCAATTTTGATAGGTTGGATTAGGCTTGTGGGAGGCCTTGTATTGTCCCTTATCACCTATCACGGGGGGTAAAGGTCATGATTGGTCATGTCAAGGATCTCCTTCCCCAATTGAGTGGGAAGGAGGGTCTCTCAATTTGTGTCTCTAAGTCCTTGTCAACATGGTTACAACCTTCATTTTCGAACATGTTACCTAATTTTTCGACCTCTTGGAATACATGTGAAGGAATGATATCATTGGATATAGATATGACAGAAATTAACCATTACATTTTCACTTATAGACACCAATTATGGGAGATATTATTGATAAGGGTCATGTTTTGGAGTTGTTCGAGTGTCTAAATCATGATTTTTCAATCCCCCTTGACAATTAGTTTGGATAAGTTTCCCCTAATCATGATTTGATCTGATAGCCTAGACCATGCAATAAACCCAAGTGGAATTGGGTTTGATTTTACATCTCCATTAAAATTCAAATTGAGAAATCCCTCTAAAGGGGGAGACACCTATGAGGGATGGAATTTTGGGGATTTAGATTGATTGGATGTTGATTTCCTTTTTGGAATTCTAATCCCCAAGCTTACATTATAGTTTCCTCAAACACATATCGTTTCTAGTTATTTTCTTCCCATTTATTAAATTGGATAGAATTTTTAATATTTGATTGAATTTTGTGTCATACCTAATTGATAATTCTAGTTTCATCTTTAAAGATCTGTGATTTATTTCCTTTCAGGTTTCCCATAATAGGAAGCTAGTGAAAATATTCCAAGTTCTGTTGATGATCGTGTCAACATAGGATGTAAATCTCCATAGAGAAATAGTATCGATGATATTGTCTCATATTCTATTTAATTATATAAATGTGGTGTTGGCAAAAACACACCAATAAAGCCTCTTCGACAGGGGTTCTCTCTTTGTCGACACCCAACCAACGTGATCTCCCTAAGCACCGGCTCAGATAGGTTTTACCCTTCCCAGCAACATATGTAGAGTGGATGAAGTCTCACCTGAGATGTTCAAGGGAGAGCTGTCGAAACCAAGTTTCTGGAAGTGAGAAGGGATGATATGGCATCCGACAGGTCAAGTAGTATAAATATTAGATTATAGAACTAATATAGTGATCATAATCTATCTTCATCTCTATAGATCTAACAAATCACATCATTTTTTTGTCGCAGCAGTATCAACACAACAGTATAAAACAACTTCAACCATTATTTATCAGAAGTGTGACAGAATTGGAAGAGATCGCAGCATCATCCTAATAGATTTTACACACTTCATTGATGTTGCAGCAGAGAAAACATTAAGACAAAGACAAGATTCGTACAACAACCATCATGTCATATTCATTTGTGTAATAGATCCAAAACAGATAATTCTTCTCCACAGTAGGAGATCAATTACATCCAAACACTCAGGCGGTTTGTGTTGTAATATCACAGATCACATAAGGTTACCAATAATACATACTAAAACATACATAAATATAAAACAGAGACAAGAGACAAGAACAGGTGAGATAAACAGATTATATTATTCCAATGAGTTCATACAAGGCAGAGAAATGAACTGAGTTCTCGTTTGTCTCAACAGCCTAATATATACAATTTACAAACAGTTACAAAATAACTACCTGTCGGTTCGGTGAACCGACACGACTTTTAGTTAGCCGACCTAATATTCTAGTTTAGTCGGCCCATCGACTTAGTCGGTTGATCGACTAAGTCAATATTCGTTCAAGTCGACTTGTCGAATTGATCCTTCTACATCTCCCCCATGGATAAAACATTTCTTCGTCTCGAAGAAACTGGGAGGTACAAAAAATGTGTTTGTCGGACCCTTCAAAAATTCTATTATGGTGGACTGTGCAGACGGATATTTGGTAGTTTTTGGACGTAAATCTCGATAATGGCCAGAGCTGTGATGGCAAGATGATGCTGAAAATCTGTCCAGCTCTGCAAAGCTTTCTGGATGTCGATAGTTAATGTAGTTAAGCTTGACAAGACCGACATCTTCTCTGATAGGGGGACTTCCATGATTGTCTCCATGTTGGGGCCCAGGAAATGGTTCTGCTCTTCTACTGTGTCGATGAGTCTTTTCATCTGTGGGCAGATGATGTCAACTTTCTCTAGATTGGGAAGAGCTTGTTGTACCCACTGATGTGCTTCCCATTCCAGCTTCTGCAGTTTGTTGGTTTCCGGCACTATCTGTTCTTATAATGTCTTCCTAAGTGCTTCCTCTGTCATCTTCCTGCTCTCCAAAGCCTGAATTCCTTGATGAGTCTGGTGTGTCTGTTGGTAGACCTGCCCATAGTGAGTAGGCTAGTCTCTTAAGACTTCTTCAGTAACGACAGATTCCTCCATGTGGTCGTGTAGCACTTTGTATGCCTCTAAAAAAGCAGTGTGTTGTGCTAGTAACAGTCGGGAAGTCTCTTCCTTCTGTTCTTCCTTAGTTTCCTAGAGATGTGCCTGGATGGTCGACACCATGCTCTTGAAGAGCTGATATGCTCTTTCCAATGGTCTATCTGTGTCAACTTTGATAGGTCCTGGTATGACAAACTGAGCTAATCTCCTGCATTTGCCAAGAAACTCGACCTGTTCTGTATCTTTATTTGTTAGTTCCTCTATTTTTCTATCAGCCCTTGTCTTTGCTTCTTTGGACAGGGTTCTCAGGAGTTGGATGACCTCTGTGTCAGTCAAGGATCTTGCATCCCTTAAGCTGATCAGTAGGCTGGAATTTTTTGCATGATGCTCTTTCTTCTTCTTGTGCTTTTCTGGCTCGGTCTCCTGGGTACCTGCAACAGTTAAGGGGGGGCCTTTGGTTTGCGGGAGAGAGGTTGATGGGTTTTCTGTCTGGGGAGGTGGTTTGACCACCTTTGGCTATGTGGATGGATTTGGTTGTGATATGTCTGGGTGTGGAGATGTTGGGGGTGGTGGGGGTGGTGGGGATGTTGGTGGGGGTGGTGATGGAGTGGGGGAATGGTCGAGGGTAATGGGTTTGTTGTAAGTGCGTTGTGGACTTATGTCAGGAGTTATGTCTGTCTCCAGTGGTGTAGTGGTGGGTGGGTTGTCCTAGGTTTCGGGGTCGATGTGTTCCATGGTAGACTACACTAGTCCAATCACCTCACCCTCTTGGTCGGTTTGTCGTGTGAAGGTCAACGTCATGTGTCCAAAGACGGTGGGGTGGTTTCTGCTACCTGTATAGAGAGGATTCTTTGTATGAATTTTCTGAGCCGACTGAAACAACTCAGGTAGCGTCTCGAAGAAAGCTTTGAGCTCGGTGTCCTTGTCGAATTTTTCTTTCACCGACTCTGATATCGCTCTTTTGTATAAGTCGAGGGGGCTGACCAATTGTTGTGCCAATGATGGCTCCTCGACTACTAGTGTCGGTGATGGAGGTGGATGGGTCGACATAATATCGACGACGTCTTCAGGCGTCATCGTTGTTTTGGCCTTCTTTGGTCGACCTTCAGGGGCTCCTACTTCAATATACCGTTGGAACTAAGTCTCCACTGGTACTTTGTTTGCAGCTACATCCTCTATTATGTCAAGGGCCGCAGCTACTAGCTCTTCTTCATCGTCAGACGACTCAACAATGATAAGCTTGCACTTACCTTTTCCTTCCTGTACTTTTTGGGCTTTGATTTTCTTTCTGGTGGCGGCTATCTTAGCGGCCAACTTCTTGATGATGCCTTGTGATAAAGCATACTCAGGGTTATCAGGCTTGACTTCACCCATCGGTACTTGGGTTGGGGCGACACTTACTAGGGTCAGAGGAGTTGTTTTCTATTGTGGTTGTGGCTGTGGTTCCAGCGGCTGTGGGTCGGCTCTCTTTGCGGACGGAGGCTTGATAATTATTTGTACTCGACCAGTGGGCTCGACCAGGGTGTCCTCCGACACAAATGTGCTTATGTAGAGGTTGAGCTTGTAGACTTCCTCTTTCTCTTGGTCGGTGAGTGGCTCCTCGATTGATAAGTCAACCTGTTTTGCTGCCTCTGGTACTGGTATTGTTATCTTCACCTGTCGAGTCAATTCCTGGAAGATTTGATCAACAATCAGGTAGTAATCGAGGGTGTTGGACTTGGGGTTCTCGCCTTGCATATACCATATCGACGTATGGTCCAGCTCCAACTGTATGTGGGAGTTCACTAGGATATTGCATCGAATGTTCCAAGGCACCCTCCATCTAGTCGTGCGAACCTTCAATTATTGGAACCAGTTTTCCAAGAACAATTTCCCCTGTCCTAGCTCATGTGGAGTTCCTTTCTGGGAGAAGGGTTTAAGCCGGTTCATGTCGAACTTTGTCGGTTCGCGGAAGACTGGACTTCCTTCTGGACAGATGTGATACATAACGATCTAGAGGATGAGGGAGGGGAACTTGATGAGTCCTCCCATCTCTTGGCATCATTTGCAGATGGTTTTTATCATGTCGGCGACATAATCTCCCCATCTGTAGATTCGACCGTCAGTTGCAATTGTGTCGACGGCCTCCAACATTTCCAATTTGAGGTCACTGCCTCGACCGGCCAATGTAAGTGTGATTGCGATTATTTTAGCCACAATCCATGGTGTTCGTGTTGCAATCTGCTCGATCATCAACCCTTGGGAATTCTTCCCGGATGGCGATCCTGTAAGCTCTTGGACCAACCCTTCCTTGATTCCAATTGGTACAGGGTTCCCTTGGTTAGACAAGCCAGTGAGTTTGGAGATGACATCTCCGGTAATGTCGATCGGCCGGTCGAAGTAGAACCGATCGTTGTGGTATCGACTGATGATGAATTTTACGGCAGCTTCTTTTGTTCCACCAAAGCTGGCCATCAGGGGTGCATTGGGATAGTTAAATATGGTGCTCCATTGGAATTTTTCAGCGGCTTGGGTCATTTTCTTGTCGACAAAATCCCATTCTTGAATCTCAGCCCAGAGTTTCTGCCATGGACCCTCCTGGACTTTGGCATTTTTTATATTCTTTAATCGGTGGATCAAGGGTGTATCTTCATCATGTATCTCTTTCGCTTTGGTCACTGCTATGTCTGTTTGGGGGCCATGGTGTTGGATTGGTGAAGGTTATTACAGGGTTCTTGGCTTTTGGTCGACTGTGTTTGTGAATTCTCTATGTGTAAGGGGCGCGGTGAGTGAACCTTTGATGGTCCATGATTTATAGGGGATGGTGTGGTTTCGTGTGGGAATGAATGTATTAATGGAGGACTTGATGTTCTAGCTGCAATACGCGAGTGTGGAGCAATGGTGAATTGCTTTTGGTGCTTGAGGTCATAAATGCGTGATGGAACTTTCGAGGTCGTCGGCTGGTGTAGGTGCTGAGAATGGTCGACCAGACTAGTCGATGAAGATGGTCGAAGGTGATGATGTCGGTGGTTGAAGTAGTGATTTCCTTTCATGGTGGTGTATTACGTTGTTTTTTTTTTTGAATTTTTAGCTTTTTTTTATGGGTTTTGGTGGCCGGTTATGGTCGTTATATGATTTTTTTTTCCAGTTTTTGTAACGTTTGAGTCGGGCTCCATTAACGAGCTTCCAAAATACTATGCCCTGCAATGTTTTTAGTTGAACTGAACCATTGGGGTGTATCTCTTCGACAACGTAAGGGCCCATCCATTCTGTGTGGAGTTTCTTGGGTTTTCCTTTGACTCGACTATTATAAAGTAAGGCAAGGTCGCCGACTGACAGGTTTTTGTTTTTGATGTTGCAGTAGTGCCATGCTTTCTATTGTTTCTTGTGAATTTATTGGTGTTGTATAGCCATGAGTCTGTGTTCTTCCAGTTTACTGAGTTGAAATAGTCGGTCCTTTGTTGCATGTGTGACATCGACATGTAGTAGTTGTGCAGTAATAGGTGTCTGTTGTCGAAAATGTAGGGGGACAACTGCTTCTTGTCCGTACACTAGTCGAAAGGGGGTTTGGTCAGTCGACCGCTTATATGCTGTCCTGTATGCCCATAAGACTGCAGGGATTTTCTCGTCCCAGTCGTCCTTGTCGGTACTGCATATTTTGGTTAACCCTTTTGTTAATGTTTTATTGAAAGCTTCAATCGCACCATTCGACTAAGGATGATATGTTGTACTTCGTCAGTGGTCGATGTGGAATTGGTCGGTCAAGTGTTTGATAGTTTTGTTGATAAAGTGTGTTCCTTGGTCGCTGATCAATGTTAGTGGGCATCTGAATCTAGTGATAATGTTTTCGTAGATAAACGTAACGGTTACCTCACTCGAACATGTATCGACGGGTTCAGCTTCTACCCATTTAGTGACATATTCTACTGCAGTGATAATATATCTTGTTCCTAATCTTTTGGCTGGGATAGGAAATGGTCCTATGAAGTCTATAGCCCAGATTTTGAATGTGAGACTAGGGTTTACTGATATCAGGGGCATTTCTGTGCTTGGCAGGGGTCGACCAAGTCATTGACATCTGTCACATCGACTGACAAAACTTTTGCAATCTCTGTGGAGTGTTGGCCACCATAATCCTGAATGTTGGATTTTCTTTATAGTTGTGTCTTCTTGGAAATGTCCTCCTGTAGGTCCATAGTGTGCTTCATGCATGATTTGGTCTCGCTCATGTTCGAGTACACACCTTCTGAGAATGTCGTCTAATCCCATTTTATATAAAAATCCGTTGATGAGGCTGTAGGGTGCAGCATTCATAGCTAAGATTTGTTTCTTCTTAGTATTCATACCTTCGGGTGCCTGGACAGTTTCTAAGAACTGAGAAATTTATTCTAGTTCTTTTGGCACAGCTTCGATGTGAAATAAATGTCCATACGGTAAGTCGTTGTCGACTCTGGTCAGTTCCTCCCCTGTGTCTATGCGGGATAGGTGGTTGGGCCCGACATTTATCTTTCCTGGTCGGACCACGACTTCAAACTCAAATTCTTAAAAAAGAAGTAACCAACGACAAATTCTCCCATGATGAAGTAGTTTATTGATAAGGTACTTCAAGGCTTTATGGTCGGTATAAAATGTGAAGGGATTGGCTAAAAGGTAATGTCGATACTTTTGGAGAGAAAATACCATACCTAGGGCTTCCCTTTCAGTGGTTGAATAGTTTCTTTCAGCCTTATTTAATTTTTGACTGCTGTAAACTATAGGGTAATCCATCCCATCATCCCCTAGTTGAGTTAGGATTTCTCTGATTGCTATTCCTGATGCATCAATATGCACATGAAATTTGGTTGACCAGTTTGGAAATTTTAGAATGGGGGCTTCAACTAGTTTCCTTTTCAATTTGTCGAAGGAGATTTGGCATTCCTCTATCCACTTAAACTCTTGATCTTCCTTTAGTATTTATTCTAGAGGGTAGGTCATATCTGAATAGCGTCTTATGAATTTTCTATAATAGCCTGTATGGCCCAGTAACACCCTGACTTGTTTAGGGTTTATTGGTGGTTTCAGGTCGAGGATAATTTTAATCTTTGCAAATTCAACCTTGATACCATCTTTACAGACAATATGCCCTAAGAGTATGCCTATGGGAGTCATAAATATACATTTCTTAATGTTCAGGGAGAGTTGAATCTGTCAACATCTCTCCAGCATAAGTCGGAGCCATTTGCAGTGATATTTTAAGGTGGAGCATATTGTCCAGTCATTGAAGTATACTGCCATGGTATTATATATGTATTCTTGGAATGTCTTGACAACAATTCGATAAAACACTGCAGGTGCATTATTTATCCCAAAAGGCATAACTCTATAAGAAAAGGAGCCAAATTCACACACAAATGTTGTTTTCTTTTGATCTTCTTTTGCTATTGGGACTTGGTTATAGCCTGAGAATCCATCTATAAATGAGTAGCATTCATGGCCTGCAACTTCATTCAAGATTTCATCAGCATAAGGGGTGGGGAATGGGTCTGTTAGTGTGACTTTGTTGAGCTCCCTAAAGTCGACAAAAAATCTTGACATTGTCGGGTCATGTTTCTTGGGCTGTACGACCATGGGGATTTTCGATTCCGACTGGTCGATAGGGTAAATGATCCCAGCTGCTAACATGTTGTCAATTTCCTTTTTAACTATCTCCTTGTACTTGTGAGCTAGTTTATAAGGTATTTTCTTGACAGGTTAGACATCAGGTTTAGTATCAATTTTCATTTCTCCATTTCTTGTACTAAGCCTTTTAAGTCTTTATAGTCCCTAGCAAATACATCTTGGAATTCTCTAAGTAAGTTCACTATTTCGGTGGTCTGTTGGTCGTTCCAGTAGTCACCAATCTTGGCTATTTTTGTTCAGTCGTCATTTGAGATGTTGACCTCTTTAGTTTTCACTTTGGCATCTAGCCACTCAGGTGCTTTAGCTTCATTAATTAGCTGAGTCCCTTCTGTGAACTGTGAGAATGTGGTAGGGAAATCGACTGCAGTCATTCTGTCAAGATCTGGTTTGTTGGTGGTCTCGACTTTCAGGATTGAGTGGATAGGTTTGGTTGTTTCAATGTGGTCGAATTTCCATCTGAAGCTCTTGCCTTCTGTGTGTTCATTTTATAAGTGTAAACGGGTCGACTGTGGTTGTGATTTAGTTTGTATATTGTTACAGCCCTTAATCTGTCGGTGGTCTGGGTAGGGTTTTTTTTCGGTCGGTTGGAGAAATTGTTTGATTTGTTGTGTTGTTTCAGCCAATTTTCCTTGTTGAGGTGTGAAGTTGAAGTCTTGAATAAAATTTTCCCTCAGTTCATGCCAGAAGAAGGTTTCACCTCTAGCTTCCTCCATCTTATACCATTTATTTGGTAAGTCGGCTAGGGTTGAAGGGAACAAATGTGGCCAAGCTCGCTCATCTTTGTATCCAAGTCTTCTCCACTCTGTTTCACAAGTCTTGATATGTTCTTCTGGGTTTTGACCTTGGGTAAAGATAGGGATTTGGGCTTGCTGGGTTAACTTCTTTCCACCAAAACTCTAGACAAAGTAAGTCGAAGCAGTTGTCCAAGTCTGTAGTTTTGACTGATGGGTATCCCACCATCTAGCTGCTTGACCTGTAAACATTTCAACTAAGCTTTGGAGTCGACCATGTTCTCCAATATTTTTAAATAAATGTTCGATGTGCATGACTGGGGATTCCCTCTCCTTATACCAGGGTAGTTGTGTACTGTTTAAGTTGGTTGGTTGTAAGGTAGGGCATTCCCTTACTTTCTTTTCAAATATTTTGGGGATAATTGATACTATGAAGCACTGTCGGGTGGGTTTTTTATGTACTTTTTGTATAGTCCAACACCCTCTTGCTTATGTTTCATAATTTTCCATCTCCCAGTCATATAATTTAGCATCTGAGTTATAACCAATTGAGTCTTGGTTACCTAAGTTAAGTTCTCCATAGATGTTTGGTTCTGTATAGTCTGTATTGTTGTGGATCTGGTAAAGTTGTCTGACATCGACTTCCTCATCAATCGGTTCAGTACAAGGCTCTCCTTGGGATGGATGAATGGGTATAATGACCTTTTTACCATTTCCTTTTAACTTGATTCGTTCCTTATCTAAGGAGATGGATGCTTTCATCTTTCATCCCCAAGGTCGACCGACTAGTGCTGGGAAGGAGATAGATCCTTCTTTTGGGTCAATAATTTCAAAATCAACCTTAGTCGAGATTCCTTTGATGGTCATGTCGACATATTTCCAAACCCCAATGGGTTCAATGAGGCCTTGGTCGGTGAGTTTCAGATAAATGCCTGACTCGTAGAGTTGAGGTCTGCCCATCTTTTCCCATGTATCCCAGGTCATGATATTTACTTGGGACCCGAAGTCGAGCACTACTTGTCGCACATGGTAACCTTCGATTTCCAGGTCGACAAGTGGGTCGACATCATTTTTATCTTTTTGGTTTAGGATGTAGATGTTTTTTGTTCATTTTCCAAGGTTGGTACCTTTTATTTCATGTAATAAGTCAATCAACTGAGCTACGGATTTCTCTGTTTGAGCGAGTTGGACTAATTGATGTATTGTGTTGGGTCAACTATTAACGATGTCTTCTTGTCGTGCAATGTCATGAAATATGTGGGTTGCTTCTTGATATGCATGTTTTTCCTTTATAGGGTCAGGATAACCATTTGTGTCTTTAATCTTACTGATTTGAGGGTTATCAGGTCCTGTTTTTGTTCCTTGTCGAGTGACAATATGTAAATTTTTAGTAGTTATTACATCATGCTTTTGTACACAAGACAAGACATTAACATTTTTCTTCGTATTGATTTTCTCTAACATAGTAGGACAATCCTCCAATGACTGATCGCCTACTCCACAGTGGGTACAGAATTTAAGATCAGTTCTGTCATTGTATGGATAGTCTGCGTACCGGTGACCTTCTTTGTAGTATGTGAAGCACTGGGTTGGTCGACGCGGACGTATGTCGCGATTCCCAGCGAATCGAACTCTTCCTCCATAACCCTGGCGTCGGTTATCGTACTGGCGCTCATATCGTCGGCCATCGTATCGTTGTCCGTTTTGATCGTTTGGTGGATGGTTTTGCTCATTATGTGGCACCACTACATTTGTTTGGTATACTGCGTGATAGTTCTGTCAATTCTTTAGGTTTAACTGACAGTCGACGGTGTTGTGACTTTTGGTTCCACAGATGGTGCACCAAGAATCTTTTCCGTTCTTCATATTAAATGGGTAGTCTGTTGTAGAGTGATCTCCGTGTTCCTGGCAAATGTCGCAAAAGGATTTAGTCTGTACGAAGCAGATGTCTTGTCGGCTATATTCATGTCGACAGTTATCCTTCGAGTGGCCGTTAGTTGAGCACTTGGTGCACCAGATATCCTGATTTTTGAGGCTAAGCTCCTTCAGAGACTTCTGTACATTTTCTAGCTGCTGTTCCAGTCGATGGTCCGTGGGGTTTGCAGGTATATCTTCGTCCATCTCCACCTGAAGAGATTTTGTTAGTGCGTCTTCATATGTTTTGAATCTCTCCAGACTGATGTGTCGGTGTACTTTCTATGATAATATTGAAAGGAACCATTGAATTAGTAACTGTTCATCAATAAAGTAATATAACTCGCTTAGTAGGTCCTTCCAACATTTATCGTAGTCGCGGACTATCTCCCTTGGCTTTTGTGAAGTAGTTTTGAGCTTCTTCGCAGCCAGGTGCTTAGCATCCGGGGTTTTGAAAAATGATAATAATTGCACCTTAATCTCGACTTTCATCGCTCTAGGTTTCCTTTTCGAAAAGGTCATGTACCATGTCAAGGCCCTTTTCCTTAAGGCTCCTGTGAACTGTGCCATTTCTTGGTCTTCATTTGTAACCTGGTTTGCTTCCCAGGTCAACTCACAGACGAACCAATGTCGTCTGGGGTCTTCGTCTCCCTCATAAAGAGGAATGTGAGCTGATCCGTGACCCATGTCTAAATCACTTTAACTACTCTTAGAAGTTGGTGGAGGTGGAGGTGGGGGTGGGGGTGAAAGTGGTGGGGTTATTGATGTAGTCGTTCCTGCAGAATTCTGGTCGACGGAACTTGCACTCCCATCGGTCGTCGAGTCTTCGTTGACTTGCAGTCGGTTAATTTCGACTTCTACTGTCGATGGTCCACTGCAAATTTGTGTTCACAGGTCTGATTGTTTGATTTCTTCTAAAGCTGTACTTGGTGGGGGGGGTGCTCCTTCATGTGTCGATAAGAGCAAGTGGATATTTTGGAGGGAGGGTGCCGCTTGAAACGTCACCCAGTTTCCTTCCAGTGGTCAATGTATAATAAGGTGTTGACTAGTGTACATTTCGTCACCTATTTGGCTCCATATACTGAAGTCACTAGCTCGTAGTTGGAGGTCGTCTTCGACAATAGTTTGTATTCTAGTACGCGGATTCAATGGGGAAAGGGTCGTTCCTTCACTGGGAGCTCTTAGTTGGAGAGCTTCTGGCTGCTCTATCCACACTTCTTCCTCCATAGGGGACGCTTCTTACTCCACACCTTCTTCATGTCCGTCATGGCCTGACTCTGGAGGATTCTCTTTCTTGTCGTTCTCCATAGGGTTTTGTCCTCTGTGCAGCTCTAAGGCTCTTTCACGTCTTTCTTCCCTTCTCTGGTATCTTTTGTCCCTTTCGATCTTCTAGATGTCAACATACTTTCGTACAATACTTATTCTCTTGAGGTCCTCTCCGCCCGAATTCTCATTACTGGTGACTACTATCTGGTTTAGGTCGACTAGGATCCACTATACTCTATCTCTGACACATGACCAGCTACCCCCCCATAGCCTACCCGACGCTTTTAGAAATCCTGGATAGTTTGATTTATTTTGCTTAGGAATTATTCCCACTCCCTTTCTGCAATGAATTTCTCCCACTTCCTCTGCTTCTCCTCCCAGTTAGTGTTTGATGGTTGTTCATACAGCGGTGGATGAGGTTCAACAATGTGTCTTGCTCCCTTCTCGATCAAGAATTTGAACAACAAGGTCGGTAGGGAACACAAAAATTGTTCGGTGAAATCTATGTAAAATTTCTCTTTGATAATTTCCACTGAAGTTCTGTCTTCGACTGCTTGTTCCTCATAGAAGTCGTCGGTGATTTTCTCAAACCACTCTGACAAATTTGTTCAACCTCCTCGGATTAGTTTTTCCAGCAACTGTTGTTCTTTAGTTGCGTCTGGCTTTCTCACGCAGGAGTTGCTTCAAGAGTTGGGGCACTAATTCGACAAACTTTTCATGCGTCTCTGTGAAAAATATTTCTTTTGCCTCAGCGACTGTTAATCTATTCCTTCGTGCGTAATTTTGTAGATAGTTTGTAATTTTATGTTCCCACCAATCCTTAATCTCCTGCTCTGGTATCATATGTGAGCATATATTTCAGTCATGTACTACCGGCAACGGAACCAATGTTGTAATCTCACAGATCACATAAGGTTACGAATAATACATACTAAAACATACATAAATATAAAACAGAGACAAGAGACAAGAACAGGTGAGATAAATAGATTATATTATTCCAATGAGTTCATACAAGGCAGAGAACTGAACTGAGTTCTCGTTTGGCTCAACAGCCTAATATATACAATTTACAAACAGTTACAAAATAACTACCTGTCGGTTCGGTGAACCGACACGACTTTTATTTAGCCGACCTAATCTTCTAGTTTAGTCGGCTCATCGACTAATTCGACCCATCGACTTAGTCGGTTGATCGACTAAGTCGGTCTTCGTTCAAGTCGACTTGTCGGCTTGCTCCTTCTATAGTTCGCATATAAAATATATTACTCTCTCCTGTCTATCGCTATCTCCATACTACAATATCTGATGTATGTTACAACTACAAAACAAGCTATATATATAGTCTTGTGCCTTTACATTGAAAGTATAATTCTAACTAACTTCTAACCGCTAATGACCTATGGTGACAAAAGTTGGTGAAATAATATATTAAATATTCAATACAATTATTTTTCTTCCCATCGCGCTGATATGGCCTTGCGTGGTGTTGTGTGAGCTTGCACAGCTGCCGCAACACTACGCAACTCACTTACCAAATCCCCTACCAATACACCCCCAACACAATCTTGTGGCTCAACCTCAAGCCACATCAGGTTGACAGGGTATATGCCGATGTCTTGTCCTTGAATTCTTTGAATTGTTGCAATATTTCTCAAACCTCCAGCTGGACTTTTTTGGTAGGGCTTTGATAGTTGAGCAAAACTTCCTGCACAGGGTGCTCTTCCCTAGCCTTACCAGCGACCATCTACAAACTCTCTTGTACCGCCTATAGCGTTGCGACTGATTTAATAGCCAACTACCCACCAACTTCTTGAAACTCATCTAACTAGGTGCAGCGCTTTTGTTGACATTTGTTGGCGAAAACCCACCAATAAAGCCTCGTCGACAAGGGTTCTCACTATATCGATGCCCAACCAGCGCGATCTCCCTGAGAACTAGCCCAAACAATTTTTACCCTGCCCGAAAACATCTGTATAGCATACGAAGTCTCACCTAAGATGTTCATGGGAGAGTTGTCAAAACCAAGTTTCCAGCAGTGAGAAGGGAAGATATGGCATCCGACGGGTCAAGCAACATAAATCTCATATTAAAGAACTAAGACAGTGATCGTAATCTATATTCATCACTACAGATCTAGAAAATAACATCATTTATTTGTTTCATCAGTATCAGCACAGCAGTATAAAACAACTTTAACCACTATTTATCAGAAGTGTGACAGAATTGGAAGAGATTGTAGCAACATCATCACATAATTGGAATAAATCATAGCATCATCAGTAAATAATAACTAAAAGACAACCGAATATATCAAAATATCATCATAATAGATTTTACACACTTCATTGATGTCGTAGCAGAGAAAACATTAAGACAAAGACAAGATTTGTACAACATGTGGAGGCCCCTTTTCCCCAAAGAGTGAATTTAAAGGGGAACTGGTTAAAGAGGTGTTCCACATTTTCTGTTCGCATTACATAAATGAAATTCAAGGATTCTTTGAAACCTCATTGCATGAGTTGATCCCAGGTGATGGATTTTACTTATGCCACTATCTAGAGGAAGGTTGACACATTATACCAAATGTTTTGTTTCCACATTTGTTCCTAGTTATTCATTCGCACTTTGTTTTCTGAACTAGTGAGGATCATGCATGCTTCTTAATGAAAATTTCTCACCTCCCATATTGCCCCATCTAAGTTTATCTGAGCCAAGATTAAATTGAATATTCCTAGATTGAATCTCTTTCCATAATTCTTCCCAAATCAATCATCTGGTGGGTTGGGCCAATGTTCCTTAGGCTCCCATTTCATGCATTTGTGAACTTGAGTACCCATGTTCTAGTATTGGTAAACATGATTTTTTTATCATCCTAGAGAAGCTATCAAAACTCCTCACATTACTATTTCTCACTAAGTTTAGATCTTTGTTCCATGCATCTGATAAAAAGAGAGTACAACGACCATCCTAGATGTCCCAAAAATTGTGGTTTCATTTGAGCTTCTGGAATTTCTAGGAACAGTTCCAAATTATGGAGCCCTTTGGAAGTCTATTCAACTGGATTAGGTCTCTTTCCTCCACATCTGGAACGTATTTCCTTCTCCAAACTTTCATATCTAGTCCAAGGTTTTTATGTATCCATTTACACTATTTTTTTGCACCTAGAGCTTCATGTTTTACCTCTTGGTTCTTGATTCCTAATCCTCCTTCCCC
>LPNX010863756.1:388397-412212 GCA_001517045.1 Pseudotsuga menziesii | reverse complement strand
CAAAGGGATACTGAAAGGTCGAATCCGTGCGATCTCAAGGCATATGGAAGGCCAGGAGTCATATGAGTCGGATCCAAGTCAAGGAACGCTCCAAAAGGATTTTGATTATGTACACATCCCGATGTACGCGACTATAGAGGGAATATCCGTGTATGTACGCGGTTATCAGGAAAAAAGATTCCTATATCACTTTTCTTATGTTTTTAGGGATAGTCAAGGATACATCAAAAGACAAAAAGTGGTCCATAGGGGCTAATGAGTCTGCAGCGAGACAGGGGAAGGCCATACAATGTGTGATTCACCTAGTGTGGTGAAATACGCTATAACAGATGCCCCCTAATGTATGAGATCAAAGGGGTTATACGATGGCCGAAATACATTATAAGTCCATCCCAGAAGTGAAGTGATGAAGGTACCCAAATGGAAGACCAGCCACCCAAACAGCATAATACCATAATACAACTCTACATATAACTGCAAATACATAGAGCAGTCCCGGATATATAAGAGTACAATGGCCATGAATAGGCATAAACATGATAACATAGATGTGATCATCGCCACATACAATATAGATAGATCAGAATCTCCATGATGAAGATATACAAAGGACCATGATCTCCACAAAGGCTGAAGATATACAATAGATCAAGATCTCCATAGTGGCTGGAAATGTCTGACATATACTGGAACAAGTCACGAGAGCTGAAATCTCATGAACACTGGCACAATCAAGGAGGTATCATATAGTGGATGCCACCAATCTGGAAGGTCTTCTACACACACCACTATGAGTACATATCCTACTATGCAAATAGAGGTGTCGAGGTCGAACATAGTAGTCCATCGTCTGATTACCGTTCATTGATGTATACCATTAACAGACGCGAGATCACCCACCAATAATGAAAATGGGAATCAAGGTACTAGAGTGCAAACTAACAAGTGTGAATAAATGTGTTGAGGTCGAACACTTGAGAGAATTCATCGATCAAGGGACATTGATGTTTTCCCAAAACTGTCGATGGCGAGAGGACCTGCCACTGATGACTGCAAGTCTCAAGGCACTCAAAATGACTCTAGACTCCAATCCCAGAATAAATGATCTGAAGTCGATGGGATGAAATCCGCTGGAAGGAGGGCATTAGGGCATCCCCCATCATCCAACACGAGGTACTCAGCCAGGCTGTATAATGTGGAAGGACTCGATCATAAGGTGCACGAACCAGTAACTGTACCGGGAATGGTCGACATGCAAAGTCAAGATAACCAGGTTTCAACTTCCTTCGAACAAGAGCATAACGGCATATGGTGACTGAATGAAGGCAGCATAGACTCGATATACAAACTGGGACATCTCTATGATGTAGGAAGCATCAATAGAGGCTCCATAGGGACTGGAAGCATAACCAGTCGGTGGAGATAAAACTCAGATAAACGAGTACAGCTCCTAAAGTCAAACTATAACCCAACCAATGGATGTGATATACAGTGCTCTGTTCGAAGGCGACATGACTCGACAGCTGCCAAAGATAATATCTTTTCTTTTCCAGCTTTTTGGTTTTTTGATTTTTTTGGTCTTTTTCAGTTATTTGAAAAGCTTGAAAAAAGAATAAACTAGCTTTATAGTTACAAACTAGGAGGAGACGAGTGTCATAAAGGCAAACAAACTAGTTCCAAGCAGTGGAACATACCTATGCTCAATGCAAGGATACATGTGTAGGATATCGACACTCGGGGGAAAATCCCCTCCCGGTAAAAAGGGAATCAAGATGTGAAGGATATAAAGAAAGGCTTTGCATGGCTATACATGAGACAAGCTCGGGCTATATGGCTGAAACGCAATGTCAGGGGAGCCGGCATAAAGCTCAATAAGGCAGGAAAATCTTATGATAATGCATCCACAACTTGATACAAGGGAGTCCGGGGGATCATGGCCAGCATAATATCAAGAGGAGTATGAGGCTCTTGCTAAATGTCATGGCAATACTATACAATGGACTCCCACACCCTAAAGGGGGAAACATCGGCATGGGTACCAAATGCAAATAAGGTGCTAACTAGGGTAACCATGTAAGGTGAGGCTCTACCACTCATATCATGCCACTTCTATAGCAGCAAGAAGGTTCCGTGACATAATAGAGTGGGTTCGTACCTAAGTATATAGTGACATGGTCATAAGGTCATGCAAAATGCAAAAGGTGGTGAACCTAACCTATATGCCAGTGTAGACGTTATACCTAAGATCAGTACAAACGGGTCAATCCACAGGCTGAAACGACGATGAAAACAGTCTTCTACATCACAAATTAGGTCAGAAACGGTCCAAAATGGTTAGAAACGGTCAAAACTATAGGAAAGGGGGTAAAAATTTTCAAATATTTGAAATTTTTTCTATAAATAGTAAAAAATAGAAATCATTTGAAACTTTTACCCATTGGAGCTCTGATTTTCAACTACAAATTCCAGGAGATCCAGCCGGTGGAATTCACAACCGTTTCTTCCAGGTATTTACTCATGTTCTCTACTTGCATTTCAATACAATTTTTACAAGTTTTCATGGTCAAATGAGTTTTTTAAGGCCAATCATACATGAGCGCTGCGGCCCACGTGGGTATCGAGGCTTTTTCTGCGTATAGGGATGGCTATACGTGGAAAAGGGGCTGGAAACCGCATACATACATGACTTTTTGCAAAACAACCGCGTATGACACCATGCAAAAGGATTTACATGAATCTAATGGACATTTGGTCAATTTCTCATGCAGGATGGTGCTAGAGTGGCGAGAACGCGAGCATGGTGAAGTAGAGGAAGCAGTAAGGGCTGATAGAATGGCTCAAGAAGCTCTAAGAAGATGTGGACTCTACAAGTTTTGGTGCCTAGGTGGCTTGAGGGCCAAACCAGGATTGCTACAGATGCTGGTGGACTATTGGGATCCAGACTCAGAGTCCTTCCATATAGATGGTATGTCCCTCACCATTGAGGTGGAGGATATCTACTTTATCACAAGTCTATCTAGACGAGAGGAGGTGGTGAACCTTCATTCTTGAGGAGGGCCAGGTCATGGGCTTACTATCGATGAGTACATAGCTGTGTACTGCTACCCAGAGACTGAGAAGGTGGGGAGTCAAGTTCCCACCAACGCTATACAGGTGCTGGGCCTAAAGGCCATACTACTGATGCTGGGCAGGATAGCAGGCTTAGCATCACTCCATCAGGCCTCTCGGCCACTAATGTTCTATGCGGTGGAGTGTATGACACCGACCATCTATGACTGGAGCACTTCACTACTGAGCAACATGAAACATCAGCTCAGTGAGTGCAAGGCAAGTAGGATATGGAACTTCGGGTTCAGCAGCATTTTGAGCACGTTTTTCTTCGAGCGTGTTCCATGATTGAGCCCTAGAGTGAATGTTCCTCTCCACGGGGTTCGAGATCCGGCCCAACCATGTTGGGCAGATGCGATGCGCAGACTGGGGGGTGGTAGGGTGGCCAACCCTTATCCAGCAGGCTTTTTTCCATGGTGGCGACGACAGATTGTTGCCATAGATGACTACCCTTATGCAGGGATAGATTTTCTTGGAGATCCGGACATGCCATTACCACCAGGATCAGCATATGGAGACATAGGTAGCGAATCTCGACCCTCACTCTTTTTTTAAAATTTTTGAAGTATTTAATTTTTTTGTGTTTTCTTGATTATATGGAATCAAAAAGACATGTTTTTGGGTGACAATACATAATGAAATCTACCATTCATGTGCAGATGTGGGACCACGGTGACCAGAGGGCTTCCCATGTCATAGACGGAGGGGAAGAGGAGACGATATCACTGGTGTGCATGCAGAGCGAACGCTCCAAAACATCCATACCAACTTCGTGCGACTGACTCACAGGTTTCCCATGGCGCAAGTCGAGGACTTGCCTGAGGCTATGCAGAGACAGTTGGTGGGTGTACCACGTGCATGGGTGCATTTATTCCGACGGCTAGCTAGAGCCGTGGTGACATATCATGATCACAACCCTCCTCCACCTCCATAGGAATAGACACCTGGGAGTGTATCTATTTTGTACTACCGTGTATATGATGATGGCTTTCAAAGCCCCAATTTTGTATTATGACACTATGTATTACCACATTTTTGATGTATATAAAAAGTTTTATGGTGATCGATTTATTTATTTACATGTGTAAAAATTGTGTTTATGATTAATTTATGATGAATGAAACAAATTCCAATCTAACACATAGTTAGCATATGAGTCAGCAATTTGATTATAATTTCTTGGAATGTGTATATATGTTATACTCTCAAATTGCCGTTCTAACAATCTCACTCGTAAGAATCTCCTCAATAACGTCGGATCTCTAACATGGTACAAACCATTTAGCTGTGACACTACTAACTCTGAATCAAGATGTACCTCAAGAGAGAGAACACCATGCGAAATGGAATCCCGTAGAAGCTCAATAACGGCGTTATATTTAGCAACATTGTTGGAAGATGGCCATAGACATACACCTCCTAAAGAAAGTACATGACCCATAGGAGTATAAATCACCCAAACAGCTGAGGCTGAGTGTTGAGTGTGACGGCTTGCACCATCCGTGAATCCTATGTAGGTGGAAGATTCCATTGACATCTGCCAAAATAAATGGAAACTAATCACAAACCCGATCACGATAAACAAGACTTAACTATGCAAAAAAGCTGTACAATAATATACAACAAGCAGCCTTGGCTAAAGATCATGCATAGTATTTTTTGAGATAGAGCCCATTTCTAGGCTCCGCCAAGGCCGTCCCTTCGTAATCCACTAACTCATAGGCACCCTTCTCTAACACACGCTTGACCACGTAAGGACCACACCACATAGGATTGAACTTCCCTGCCCCCAAGGGTTCTTTCGATTGATCCCAAAAAAGGACCAAGTCTCCCTCACTAAACACTCTTGGACGGATAGACTTCTCGTACTGGGCCTTTACGCGACGCTTATTAACCTCCAGAGTCACCAAGGCATCTCTACGCTGCTCATCGAGTTGCTCAAGGTGAACCAAACCCTCCTCCAAAGGCGAAGTGTCTGGTAAGATTTCCACGGCTAACTTCAACGAAGGAATCTCGCATTCAACTGGCAATATCGACTCCACTCCATGTACAAGCTGATATGGAGAAAAACCAGTGGCAGTATTTACCGCGGTTCGATATGCCCACAAAGCAGGGTATAACATAATATGCCAATTCATCTTGCTTTGTGCGATGGTTCGTTGGAGAATGGACTTAAGTGATTTATTCACTACTTCAACCTGTCCATTCACTTGAGGATAGTAAGAAGAGGAGTTCTCTTGCTTATACTCTAACTTGGATGCCAACTCTTCCATCATACGGTTCTGAAAGTGCGAGCCATGGTCAGTGACAAGCTTTCTCGGAATCCCAAACCGAGTAATGATTTGGTTGAATATGAAGTGAGCAGCTGTCTCACCATCGGATTTTACTGTAGGCATTGCCTCAGCCCATTTCGTGAAGTAATCAATAGCCACTATGATATAATGGTGCCCCCCAGCCGAAGCTGGGTTGCAATCCATAAAATTGAGCCCCCACTTGGTGAAGGGACCGGCGGTGATAATAGGGTGTAACGGGGCAGGATTCGAGCGCATATTACATGCGAACACCTGGCAAGGGTGGAACCTCTTGACTGCTTCAATACAATCCTTGAAGATCGACGGCCAGAAATAACCCGCTCTCAAAATCTTTTGAGCTGTAGAAATCCCAGATAAATGACCACCACACGGCCCTCCATGGCAATCATTAAGCACTACCTCAGCCTCATCATGAGTTAAACAACGTTGTAAAAGGGAATCTACTCCACGACGGTACAAAGTATTGTCTACTATGAGGTAGTTCTTCGATATGTGACGTAATCGTCGTCGTTCATCTCGCAAGAGGTGAGTAGGGGTCCTCTGCGTTTGCAGATATACTATGATATCCCCGTACCATAGGTCAGCCATTGAGATTAAGAAAATGTGTTCATCAACAAACGTATCTTCACATACCAACTCCTCAGCCTCGCTCGAAAAATACGATATGAGCTCTGCAAAGATTAAAGATTTCTTTGATTTTCCTAAACAAACTCGAGATCAAACTCTTGCAGGATGAAAATCCATTTATTATACTTTCCCCCAATCATCCTACGTGTGAGGATGAATTGAAATGGATTGACATGGGCAACAACCAAGGTCTGGCGAAGGAGAATATAATGTCTCAAACGCTGCACCGCATGTACGGTAGCTAAGGCAAGCTTCTCGACATGAGAATATCGAATCTCTGCGTCAATAAGGTTTCGGATCAGATAATATATGACATGCTCTTGGAGCTCCTCATCCTCTTGAACCAAAACCATACCAATCGTCTCTAAAGATGCGGCCACATATAATAGGAAATCACGGCTATAATCCGGAGGACTAATCACCGAGGCCGATGCTAGGGATCGCTTAAGTGCATCGAAGGACTCCTGGGCTCGCTCATCCCATTCAAAGGGAGTATCCTTCTTCAGGAGACACATGAAACCTCTAGTCAAATTGGCAAAATTGACAACAAATCTTCGTAGGAATTTTGCCATGCCTTGCAAACACTGAAGACGACGAATATTTCACGGGGGAGACAACTGAAGTATTGCCTCAACCTTCAAAGGGTCGACTATTATACCCTCTTTCAAAACGATGAATCCTAACAAACGAACTGACTTCATGCAAAAGATGCACTTATGAGGGTTTAATCTAATAGCATAGTGCCGACACCTTTCGAACACCAATCTCAAGTGATAAGAATGACGCATCCTCATGCGAGAATGAGCAGCGAGGTCATCCAAAAATACTTCAATTATGGACTTGAGATCGTGGAAGATCAAGGTCATTGCCCGCTGAAATGTAGCTCCGACGTTTTTAAGGCCGAAAGGCATTTTTCGATATGCAAATGTTCCCCAAGGACAAATAAATGCGTTCTTGTGTTGGTCCTCAGGTTTAATTTGAATCTGATTATACCCAGAAAAGCCATCCATAAAGGAGAACACCTCGCTACCCGCACACTCATCTAAAATCTGATCTATAAACGGTGTGGGGAAGTTATCCTTAGGACAGACACGATTTAAATCATGGAAATCAGTGCATATACAGATCGATCCCTACTTCTTATCCACTGGAATGGGGTTTGAAACCCGCTCCGTCAAGGGAACGGGATAGATGAAACCATCTTTCAATAGCTTCTCTATCTCTGCCTTTATGGCGGGTGCTTTCCTAGGATTCACCACGCGTAAACGCTATCGAACAGGCTTAGCGTTGGGGTAAGTCTTAATCTCATGTTCGACAATCCGAGGGTCAATCCCTGCCATCTCATCGTAATACCAAGCAAAAATATCATCGAATTCCTTGAATAGCTTAGTATACTCTCGAATCTCATCTTGGGAACAATCCGCCCCAATGTAGACATTCTCAGTTGTACCAAGATTGCGAGAAATGTTGATAGGAATAGTTGACGATATGTTCGCCATGTTTCCATCAGCCATCTGACCAGGAGAGCTTAATGGAACCATAGGTCTACCAACTTTCTGACTAAGAATATCCCTATAATCCTCATGCTCCAAAAGGCCAAGATCTGGAAGGAAATATGATCTATGATGAAGTTCCTCCCATGGTGGCTCAACTTCTGACATGGCCTCGATAATCGCTTCATCTGAAGGGAAAACCATATCAAGGTAGTTGTGGGCATGAGAAGACTGTACTGCCCATGCCAGAAGCACGTAGGGGTCTTCCTCCTCCGTCCGCGAAGAGGAATAACAAGGCTCTGCAGCAGATTGGAGATTAGCTTGGTAAGATATCATGACTGCAGGCAATGACACGCTTGTCTCAATGGGCTCACTCGAAGGACTCGGTGAAGGAAGAATCCAAGGATCTCCCATATGACTTGTGTGAAAAGGCACCGATCTCGTAGACGTCGAAGCACCATCAAAACTAGATCCTATCATGAGGACGGGTGCAGGACAACTAAAGGTTCCCATGAGGGATGGATACATGCCTACACCCACACTCCCAGTTGTCAGCTGGGAATGTTCAACTTTCAGAACCGAAGCTTCTGAAGATGCAGTAATAGGCGGATTCTTGAATTCCATTTGATCAATTGTTACAATCTTCCCATTATGTGGAAAGCATACAACGCGAAACATGGAATATGCAACGGCTTGCATACTATACATCCAGTTCCTTCCCAGTAAGAGATTGTAGTCGAGGGGTGCATCAACCACCTCAACCTCTATCGCAACGGTCTTCCCTCCCAAACGAAATTTAAGGGAAGGGAGGATACTGTGTGGCCTAAATGATCTCCCATCAAAAGCAGTTAATATGGTCGTAGATTTTGACAACTTAGGAGAACCAAGACCCTTCCAACAAGACAAAGACATCACAGAAGCAGCAGCACCCTCGTCAATCACAGTGCGCTTGATGATCATATTAAGACATTCTACATGCACCAAAAGGGACACATAGTAGGGCAAGCAAGGTTGATGTCCTGCAGTCTCAAATTTGATCACTGAGGAAGAATCATCACCATTCACACCAAGAGCGGAAAGCAAAGCCTTCCTTTGCGATGGACAACTCTGAAGCACTTCCAATGTAGACATCGCACAAGGAGTATGGCCCAAGTCCTCGACAACTGAACAATTATGGGTGGCTCGAGCATTTGGTTTATGCCCCGAACGCTTAAGTACCCCCTTAGGAATGCGAGGTGCAGCCTCAGTTTTATCCGCAGGTTTCTCAATGCGAAAAGGGGTTGCTGGTGGATCAGGTTCTTTGCCTGGGTTGGGTTGTGACGAAGTATAATATTTCGCACGCGTCACAACTTTCGCAGCACGGACCATATTAATGCACCCACGACCACTAGTTTCAGCAGGATCTTCATCACTAGATTGATCATGGGACTTCGAGTTCATATTCTGGTTATGCGGTAAAGGGTTCGTTAACATAGCTGGGCCCTGTGCTATGAACTTCGAAGCTTCATCCATTCTAGGACACAAGTAAGTGAGGTGATCGTCCTTACATAGCTTGCAAGGAAACTTAACCTTACATTTATTCTACTTGTCCCCCCCAGCATTTTTACCATTCTTGTCATTATTATTGGCATTCTCATTCTTATTCCCACCCTTTTTATTATTATTGTTTTTACCCTTTTTTCTATTCCGTCCAGGTTGCTGGTTACCCTTCTGGTCTGACGATTGCACAGCAAGTACATTCACCGTTTGGGTAGGCTGAGACGAAGCTGTAGCTTGTCCCGAGGCAGATTGGTTAATTGACAACTGAGCAACTTGAGTCACAACCGAACCTACAGGTTTCTTACTTGCACTACCCACAATGCCATCAACATGTGGTCCAGGTTTGACCTTGGGATCGAAACTAGAACGAGGAGCGTTGGCTATAATCTCATATAACAAACCAGACTGAGCATAGATCAAGTCTAGTTCCTGCACCCTAAAGATGGCTTGTTCCTCATTCTGCACTCCTGATGTGGAAACATCCTTCGCAATATATGGAAATAAAGATTTGAGGAACCACTCAAGGAGGAACTCCGGTGGTATAAAGGCTTTAATTAATCTCTTCCGTCTACGCCACTCCTGAATATGATCAAAAATATGGGTGGCTTTATCTTGCTGAAATGTCGACAAGAGTTCAGTACCAACATCATAGTGCACTGGTAGCTGGAAGTGATTAAGGAAAGTCATCGCAAGGTTATCGAACAAAGTAAAGGCACCCCTAGGTAACTCTATATACCATTTCGCCGCAAGCCCTGTAAGGGTGCATTGAAATAGTCTCAAACGGACTGAGTCCTGATGCAATGAATTGGAAGAGCACCATAGGTGGAATGTCATAACGTGTTCACTCGGATCCTCTCCTGGTTTGCCTTCGAACTTAGGTATGTCCGAAGGAAGCTTGGTAGGGACAACCGGCCAAGCCGGGTCATGAGCCACGGGATCGTTCGTAAGTATCGATAAGTCAGGTAGATTGAGTGTCGCGAGGAAAGGGACTCTAGGATGATGAGGTCTATGGACTGCTCCCTATTTCATATAGGATTGATTACCACCATGACCTTGGCCATAGTGACCTCCTCCTGTATGACCCATATGGGGTGGCATGGAAGTACTATAATGAGGTGGACCTTGACTAGTAGGAGCTACAAAGCCGTAATTAGGAGAATACGCAAATTATGAATACCCGCCTCCGTAAGGTGAAGATACCTGTCCATACTGCGTCCCATAATAGGGTCCATAGGTCACCACTTGCGATGTCCCATGAGACACTCCATAGGTAGGGATATACATTCTGGAAGTAGGAATATACATACCGGAAGTAGGGATATATGTCATGGAAGTAGCAATCTGACCTCTAGAAACATGAACATAACCTCCCGAAACCACGGGTGGTATGTAGGCTTGAGACACAATTGGTCTAGTAATTGCAGTACGGATCTGACTCGTAGCTACGTGCCGACTCGAAGGAACACGTGAGTAAGGTGGAGGGTTTACATTTGAAGAACTCGGAAGTGAGGACGAAGGAATTTCTGTAATAAGATATGTACTAGTGCCTATCGTCACTCGTCTGGGACCTGGTATCCCTATCGGATCACTAACTCTAGACCTAGGAGGTATATAAGATGGAGCTTCCACCATTGGGATGGAAGGTGCAATGTGACTAGTACTCCCAAAACTCTCCGCAAGGTAAGGCATGGGATTTCCCCTAGGCATAGTGCTAGGCTCAAAATCCGATTCAACATGAAATGTCAAATCGTGCATAGGAAAACTAGTCGTAGCATAACTACCATAGCTAGTACTGGCAGGTTCAAAGTGAGTATTGGCGTCTTCCGGAATTCCATACCGGTAATGTGTCAATGAGGGATCAACCCTAGAGTGACTAGGTCTATCGTGCATGGTTTCTATCTCCAAAATCACAGGTCCTAACTCAGTTAGTTCGGGTGAAGGGTCATATGTAGGCGTGAATTCCCCATTGTCAACGCGAATGGGAGGAGGTGGCTCAGATGTATCCTATGAATGATCTCCCATGGTGTGTGAATCAATGTGTGACATGGTCTTCCTGGACTGTCTAGGTCCCTCTCCCAAAGGAGGAGGAGAAGTAGAAGGCGAAAGTCCTGCTAAACGATGAGAATGGCACGGAACTGCACCCGACTCCACAATGACTCAAAAAATAGCAAAGACTCTCTATTTACGTCAACCCTAGGCCAACTAGCATGCACAGAGCAATCACTAACAAAATCTAAAGCCAAATTCAATCAAACAAGGGCTGGATAAGTGAGCTCCCGAATGTGGCCGGTATGTCTCGCCTAGGAGAGGCTTGAGAGGCCCTTGTCACCACAAGGGGAGGTTCGAAACCAATTATTGTGGCCCTCGGCTTCAACACATAAAGCGACTATGATGTCCAACCCCAACCTGGCCAGGACACATGCAGAATAACCTCTACACGTACCCCCTCGATATCCTAGGTAAGGTCACTAAGGTCACCTCAATATAATCAACGCTCAGGCAGACAGTCGCAGGCGGGATTGACCGTTTGGGCAGGGTAGCAAAGCCTGAAACTCTTGAAAGAGCCCCCAGATACGAATACAATCCTGGCTATATCGTCGATGCTACAGAGTTATCGACCAGGGGTTATCCCAATCAACAACCGCTCACACTGCCTACTGCTTGACTCCCTTTTGAGAGGAGCTTCCTGAGAACACCGGTTATACCAAGGATTTCACACACTCCCTGGACAGACACCTAGTTTTTGTTGTTTAGTGATCTTGGAGAATTAACTTTCAATGAACTATTCCAAGATCCTAGAACCTAAGCTTGTTGGTGCACCCTAAAAAAGAAAAGAGTGTAATTCATTTTAATTAGCATTGATTTTAGTTGGATTTATTACTCAAAAATAGGATATGGTCGTGCAACTAATGATGTTATGATGCAACAAGAAGAAAAATGCACACCTAACAATCAATGCAAATGCATTGTGTCCATGAAAAACAGGGTATGCGTACTACGTGTAATGCACAATTTCTTCTTCAAATGCTGAATGCAAATTTCCCTATATGAAGTCCTAACTATTACTCCAAAGAAAATCTAGATCTAGTGCAAGTACAATGCAAAGTGCAAAATGCAATGCATGATGATAAGCAAATGTTTTTGGATTTTTTGAAAATAAAGAGATACAAAAAGCAAAAGAATGATTCTACCCACCCCAGACTCTGCAAGCACACATAAACAGCACTCCAGCAAAGCACTAAGGTAAAAGGACTCTAATGCACTAATCTCAAACAAAAAAACAAAGATGCCATGACAAGAACTTTCCTAAAAGAAAAAATTTAGGCTAAAAAAAATGTTTCTGGTCAGAAACAGAGGTATTAACAGACTCAGGCAGTGCCAAAGGAGACTTAGCAGCTAACATAATTCACCCAGCAATCCACTATCTTCCACAAAAAGGTAAAAACCAGGGTATACGCGACTGTGCACAGTGAACCCGCATGTATATGCAAAAATCCCAGGGGAAACTGCGTGTATACGCGACTGTAATTGACAAACCCGCTTACAGGAAGAAAAAGATGCACAACTCCAAGGTAAACAGACAAGCTGAGACTAAATTCACACCAATCAGGCTCTACCAGGCATACATGCTCCCATACCCGACACAGAAACAAGAGAGAGAGAGCAATTCAAATACATTGAATGCCAAGAAATCAACCCCCAAAGGACAATTACTAGGAACTCCCCAGCAGAGTCGCCAATTCTGTTATGGAGAGAAATTCCTATGGCTTGGGGTACCACAACAGACAGCTAGACTCTAGAAATCAATATTTCCCAATATGCAATAGAAATAAAATATCTAACACTAAAGGATCGAACCTCGTAGCTTATTCCAGACGGTTGAAGTAGATCCCCGTTGAGCTTTCCAATCTTCAGCTTGAATTGATATAATACTTCCTCAACAACAAGTAAACAATACAAGCATACTATATTTCATGGTGTTAGATCTATTCTAGCATATATAATCAATAATGTAAAAGCATTTGACATATTCCAATGGATACAATATTCATTCAAATACACATTACTGGACAGGAAAAGATATTTCTATTAATATGAATCAGAGATTACAAGTGACAACCTCTGACGGCACGTCTGCGAACCGGAGAAACTGAATCCACCACTTGGGCCTCCACCACCTCAATCCTCCATCACTTCGATAGCAAGCTTACTAGAAAAAGGCAAGATCGGGAAGAACACAACAGTGCTCCAAGGGACAAAGGTATGCAGACTCAAGCATAAGTTCAGGCAACAATGGACTATAGTTTCATTACTCTCAATTCTCTCTTATGCTTTCAATGTCTCAATGGGTTCCTTATATAGCTTTTCAAAGGGATACTGAAAGGTCAAATCTGTGTGATCTCAAGGCATATGGAAGGCTAGGATTCATATGAGTCGGATCCAAGTCAAGGAACGCTCCAAAAGGATTTGGATTATGTACACATCCCGATGTACGTGACTATAGAGGGAATATCCGCGTATGTACGCGGTTATCGGGAAAAAAGCCGCATATATAACTTTTCATATGCTTTTAGGGATGGTCAAGGATACATCAAAAGACAAAAAGTGGTCCATAGGGGCTAATTAGTCTGCAGCAGGACAGGGGAAGGCCATACAATGTGTGATTCACCTAGTGTGGTGAAATCCACTATAACACCCTTTGGCCTAAAAGTAAGTAAGGAAGCCATCATATCCCATTTTCATGAAGTTCTTAACTGCTTTGATGATTTTTTTCAGTGATTCTAAGATAGAAAGAGATAGGTTGGAATATTATGCAGGATAAATATTAGCAGGACCAATATACTCGTCAAGGTAAGGGATCTAAAGGTCCCTTTAGAGAGAATTTTTCCATTTTTTCCAGCAAGGTTTCCCAATATTGGTGCTAGTAAGCATTGGTAATTAATGGGGTGCCAAGGTATTTGTATAAAAGGGAAATCCTTTAATATATTAAAATTATATAAATATGAGATTATCCATGAACAAAAGTGTTGAAAAATAATATTTGAGACCTATCATGGCTGGTGGAGGTAATTGAGGCTTCCATGAATTTCTACAGAAGAAAATTTAAAACTTTGGTTGCTTGGACCATTGGGATCCCAATTAGAATTGTATTATCCACAATATAGAGGTGGGAGTGACAAGGCCATTCCCATGAATTCAAATTTTTGTGATCATTCCCTCTTTCATAGTTTCCTTTAGAGAGAGACCAAGAACTTCTTCCATCAGAATAAAGAAGAAGGGAGAGAGAGGGTTCTTTTTTCTAATACCCCTAGAGGGAGCAAAATTTTTCAATGGTGATAAATTGACTAAAATGGATAAGGATGAGAACGTAAGGGACATTCCCTATTTTTTTATTTCTTTGAGAATCTAAATGCTAATAAAATTCAATAGATATATCACCAACTTATTTTATTGAATTCCTTATACATATATAGTTTCAACATCATACCCTCTTTCTTGGTGATTTGGAGAGAGTGTATGGTCACATGTTCTAGAATAATTATGTCCAATATTTGTATCTACATTCCACATAACATTTTTTTCTTCCAAGATTAAGGATGGGAAAAGAGGTTTCAATCTATTTTCTATAACCTTCATTATAAGTTTGTATATGACATTACGGAAGGATATAGAGTGGAATTTAATGGGTGTGTTTGCACTATCTTTCTTGGGAATAACAATAGAAAATGTTGAACTTAGTGTTTGCAAGAAATCCATCCTTATTCTGGATTCCTTTATCACTTCCTAGAATTCTTGTTTGATAGTTGACCAATAAGCATGGAAGGATTATGTGGTGCAGCCATCAAGTCCTCAAGATTTAGTTGGAGCCATTTCCATCACTTTTTTCTCGACTTCCTCCATTGTAATTTTTTGAAGGATTTGATTGTGTTCCTCTATTAGAATCTTTGGGATATGGTTGGTAATTAATTTTATGGCCTCCTCTTTGTTTTCGTGCAATTACTCTAGAAAGGCCTTGTTAAATGTAATTATTTTTTTTCATGTCTTCGTGCTTAGTGAGGATGTTACCTTGTCTATCATACAGATTAAAGATTCAATTATAATTTCTTCACTAAATTGTAGAATTGTGGAAGAACTTGTTCCTTTTTCCTTCTGTAAACCATTGAATCCTATATTTTTGTTTCCTTAAGGTTTCCTCCTACATGTACCATAAGTCCAATTTGGTTTGGAGCTCCTTCTCTTATTTGTGTGTTTGTTTAGAATTCCCTTCTAGGGTAATTCTTTGTTGGATATTTCTCCATTTTCTCTTCTAAATTTCCTTTGGATTCAAAATTGTTTCCAAAAACATCATTGTTACAAGATTTTTCTCTTATTTTGAGACCTTTAAACCTTTCCTGAAATTGGTACATTTTGGATGCATCATAGATATCAGATTCTACCCACCAAAGAGTTATGTTTTCATGGAAATCAAGTTGTTTAAGCCAGAATATTTCAAACTAAAAGGGGTGATTTCAGGGGTCTATCATCCCATTCTAGGTTCAGGCATATAGGCTAATGATCTAAACCAACACTAGGAAAAATGGAGGCTTCAATAATGAGGCCTTAATTGACTAGATTTTGAGACAAGAAATATATGTTAGCACAAGGAGGTTTGATGTGAACCCCCCATGGGGGATTCATTAGAAAGCCAATATCATATCACATGCATTCATATTGGGGGTTTGAATACTCTTAAAAACATCAAATATATATTTCCACGTATTAAGGGGTCAATGGGGGGAGGTTTAATTTGACATAGTAATATAAATATTGGGGGTTATTTTATTTGGGCGGGATAAGGAATAACCTGCAAATCATTAGATGGATTCATACCTCCAAATAATGGACTTAATTCATACCTCCAAATCATGAGTTGGATTCATATTAGTCCTAGTTTTTTCTAAGGAATAAACTCCAAATCATGGGCTAGATTCATACCTCCAAATCACTGGATGGATTCAAACATCAATGATGTAAGAGGAATTTTTTAATGCTCATCTGAGTTCAAACATCAATGATGATTTTTTAATAGGAAGGTAGTGAATTCCATCCACAAAAAGGTTTCAATTTTGCATTTTTATGGTGTTTGATTTATTAAGCTTATACAAAAAATAACCTCTCTATGACTATAGGTGTATTTACATGATAAAAAATTGGTAAATTGACATGATGTGGTGTGAAATATATATATTCATCTTTTCTAAGAATTGCAATGAATATTGTATTATCAATCTTTTAAATTCTTTGTTACATTGGTATCTTTACTAGGTTGTCTTTTACACATTTTCCCTTCCCCATTATTATTTTGTTGGGTCTTCCACTATCCAATGCTACAAATTAACCTGTCATCCATGCTATAAGCATCATGCTTGCTTATACTAAGATGTGTTAGGGCTCATGTTTGTTAAAACTTGATAATATGATCTAAAGGGGTATCAAAAATGGGTTGAAAAATGGATAATGACAATATCTAGTGAAACTAGGGGTTTTCATAATTGGAAAGGTACATTGGGAGGGGGGTTCAACAATACAATTTTAGGAGGAATTTTCCAATATTTAGTGAAATAAGGGATATGATTTAATATCCTACGAACGGTCGTGCTATGTAGCAACTTAACTGAGTGAACCCCCCATGGAACCCCCCCATAGGTTCCAAGTGTGGATTCCATTTCATGACTTGATGTCCATAATGTTGAGGCTATAAATTGTTTATTTGAAGGCATCATTGATTGATTCTAGTTATCTATTTCCTCCCATTTTTTCTAATAGGTATGTGACCATGTTAAAATGACCTCCCACGTCACAAGGTTGCTTGTGAGTCATATTGGAAATCCCCTAAAGTGACTTGAGGAATCAAATGTTCTCATTATTAGTGAAATGGATATGTGGCTTATGTTTGATGTGCCAATTAGATAAAATGTAGTTGAGATGGTCCTCATCATTAAAATTAAATCCTACAATTCAATGATCCTTGGATCCCATAGTATTTTCAGTCCCTTATATTTTCCATGAGAATCCACCTCTGTCAACTAACGTCCTTTTTAGTATAACCTAGCAAGGTTAGAGATTTCTTCTAGACCATTTGGTTTCTTGTAGTATCACCACTATTAGTTTTTCATGATTTATCTTATTTCAAAGAGACTGTTGTTTTCTCTTCCCATTGAAGCCTCTTGTATTCCATGACATCATATTCATGATTAATTAGGAGAAGGATTGGAAAAAATATTGTTTGTGACTAGGTAATAATTACTTGATCCAATCAATGATTCCCCTATATCCTAATTCAAAAGTTCCTTATTTCATTTTCCTGCTCTCTTATGTTCATCATGTAGTATCTTGAGTTGATCCTTTCGTGAAATTGTTTTGATTCCCATTGAGCTTTGTGGTTGGCTAATTGCCCCTCCCCTTTGTTTCCATCTGCTTGAATATGTTGTATAGCTTCATTACAAAGTTGTATTTGTTTTTGTAGCATGGATTGAGCATCCTCTCAATTGTATACCTCCACAATAATTTCCTCTATATCTACATCTCCCAAATCCATTTCCTTGCCAAATTCCGATTCCATTGATTTTATTCCATATCCTAAGTTTTCTTCTATGGATTTTTGGTTTTGTTGTTGGGGGATCCACTCAATTCTCCTCATTTTGGTTTTTTTAGGTTTGTCCATATCCCAGTTTGGGTATATCAATATTGACTCCCCTAGCTCATTAATCATTCCACATCCTATTTGAAATTCCAAGGTTTCCTCATTTAACACTTCAAATTGATCCAATGGAGTATTTTTGGGATTCGATTCAGGTTGATTTAGTTTCTTCCATGTTGTCCTTTAATTTGTCACCATGGTAAGTCCCTTGGCATCTAGTGGTTCATTTGAAGTAGTCATATTTGGGGGGAAAGTTCTACGGACAATCTCAAAAGAGATGTCCATGTTCATGGAAGCACCTATAGTGGAAAGGAATATGCTCCTAGTCTATTGCTTGGATCCATTCCATGTCTTGGTAGTTGAAACATATCAACTCAAAAAAAGCCATGGATATATATTGATATAAACACAAATTCGAGCAAAATAAGTATACCTTTCCTTTCAAGTTTCCTTATACATTTACATAAAGGTTTTAAGTGTATTGCATAATTGAAGATGTGTTTTTTCATCCCAGTATTCCTATGGGAGAGAGTATAGGCTGATCCAAATTGGAGTTGTTGAAAAATCTTATTTTTTTAGACAAACTATTAGTCCAGAAGTAGAGGTAAAGTCTTGTGATTTGAAGAAGTATAGACCATTGTCTATAACCCTCTTCTAGTCTTTTAAATTTCAGAAAATAGCTATGAAGAAACCTATAGAACCCAACTTCAAATTGACTTATCCATTTGGATGCCATTTGGTGGCCATTTGAGGGCTATCCACCATGTTAACTATTTTTTTCGTCATCCATATTCCCATGAATTTCCCTATGATTGTTAAATGGTCTTGCATATTCTACCAATATGCCTCGTTCCAAGTTGATGTTGCCTCGTACAATTGTAGGGAATCCAACTTTGGTATGGAACCATTGGTGGTTTGGGTTTCCTTTTTCAAGTTTTCATCATTATGCTCATCCTCCCTTGTTTATTTCAATTGGGAGGTAAACTTTGCGCCTTTCATTCCACTTCGATCCACCTCTTTGCTATTCACTCCTTTTCACTCAATTTCCCTTTTTTAGATATAAGTTTCTTATGCATTGTGCTAAATGTAGGATTTCTGAGGAGGAGAGAGTCGTTGTCCCTACCACCCAAAAGATCCATTAGAGCCACAAATGTCGACCAAACTAAAAAACTTGGGTTGATAAAATTTTACTCATGGAGATCCATGCGAGGGATATGTGTTACCAAATAAACCAATTAATATATACTATGGGGTTTCTAATCATACATGTGTATAATTATATAAAAATAATTTTTCTTCATAATTCATTAATTTTTTTGTTGGTTGAAATTGCAAGTCACTTGGGACAATGCATTTCCACCATTGGCTAAGAAACCGCAACTCGGGGCCATCTAAGCTGTCAGATGCCATCAAAATCACCCAGGCATCACACTCAACTTGAGCCACAATGATCCGAGGATTTTTGGGGTCTCATTGCAACTAAATCACCCATAAGAATATTGAACTCTCATCGCCCCACAAACGAAAGTCACACCCTAATCAAGTGAACTAGGGGAAATTGACCATATTTCATTCAATTGTATTCTTAAATTACTTTAAAAAAATAAAATGAATCAATTTTCATTTTTTTAAAAGATCAACCAATTCTCAACATAGCTATAACCCAAAAACAAATATATTAAAAAGCTTAATTTTTTTCAAACCATAATGTTAAACTATAATATACATAAGGTCATAAGTTGAATGCAAGTTTAGGTGATTTGGGATTCAGTGGGCGATGATGGCATGAGAGGAGCGGTGATGGCATAGTACTGTCAGAGGGGAGTACGGTGTACAGGCCCTCTAGCTATGGCTAGGGGCTTGGATAGTCATGGTAGCTTTTATGTTTTCTTTGTTTTGCTGGCTCGAAGCTTATGACATTGTCAAGCAGTCAAGCTTGAGCTGGAGGAGTATTTTTCTTAGGGTTTGTGCTGAAGTTTGAAGAACTGCAGGGTTTTGAGACTGTCACAGTTAACTTTCTTGGCAGTAATGGAGGATCTCGAGGTTGTGGATTATTATAGCGACAGGTTGGAGAGCTCTGACATCTGGGAGGTGCCAGGTGGAGGGCTGCTGGAGCAGGAGGTGGACCTCCCAAGGCTGGGACCGGAGGAACTTGTTTCGGCTAAATCAGGGTCGTTAAATTTGGAGGTTGTGACCTCTCCCTTTGGGTTCCTCATCTCGTCGGGGGATCAGTTTCCAGTTAATAATCAGGGGGACTCCTTTTCTTACCTACCGAGTGACTTACTGGACAGCTCGTGTTGGTGGGAGGTTGGATTTTGTCCCAGTAATTTAGGGTTTTCGTTACCTGTCTTTCCGGAAGGGTTTGGAGCCGTTGAGGGTTTTGAACAGGTGATTTTTGAAGGGGGGGATGGTCAGATCTTGTAGGGCCTTGGATTTGGGGGTTTTTCTCCAGCGAGCGATTGGAGGACTCCCTTGGGTGTAGTGGAGCAGCGTGGTTTCGGCTCACCACGAGGGGTTAACACAGTTGAAGGACGCGGGGATTTGAAGGGCTTGGCTGGTTGAAAAGTTGTGGAAGGCGGTTCACCAAAGCGCCGAAGAAGAAACTGGGTCGAAACTAAAAAGCTTCAGAATTATGCAGTCGGTGAAGACTTAGCTTGGGATGGTGTATTACAGATGGCGAAATGCACGTTGGTGGGGCGAGCTTTGGGGAGGCAATTTGCAAAGCAGACAGTGCAGGAATGGGCCAGGGTTTCTTGGGGGGAACAGTTAGGCTATTGCCCGGTGGTGGAGATGCTGAACAGGGGATGGTTCGCGATCAACGTGACAAAGGAGGAGGATATATGTTGGATCCAGAGCAAGAGTTGGCACATCAATCATACACATGTCCTCTTGAAATCGTGGAACCCTATGTTTGATGCAAGTAAAGAAAGGGTGGATGAAATCCCTATCTGGGTGAGAATGCCCGCTCTCCCTCTTCACTTCTGGGATTTGTTCCATTTTAGAAGGATTGGAGATATCTTGGGAACCTTTCTAGAGGCAGATTTATCCTTTCTGGAAACCCATGAGAAGAAGGTAGCACGTATCTTGGTGAACATTAATATCAGGGAAGGGTTAGCATAATCTATCAATCTGGACTGGGGGCCGGAGATCATTCCTCAAACCCTGGATTACAAGAATGTCCCATTCCGCTGCAGGCATTGTCACGCGTATGGGCATCTGGCCTTGGATTGCCCTCTTCCAAAGCATGCCCATTTTGGTTTCAGAAGGAAAGGCGCAGCGGTTTTAGGCAAGGGTCAGCCTGAGAAGAAAGATGAGTCTTATGGATTAGCACAAAATGTTGTGGAAGAACATGCCAGCATTCTGGTTATTGAAGAACCGATCATTGTAAGCTCTGGGAGGGCCGAAGGATTTCCAGAATCTTCTGTTCAGGTGCAAGCTCCGGTAATTGTTATTTCTCGCGAGGATCCTACTCGCCCGGGTACTTCCACTCTTTCTCTATCTCCAACTGTAAATTTGTTCTTAAATGATGTTTCTTTCTTAGGCTCTGACTGGATTGAAGGCTTGAGTAAACTATCATTATCGGGTCAGTCGGGTCCTTCTCCACCTTTTGTGCCCTCTCCTTCCCTAGTTGAGGTCGATATTGGTAAGGTTACAGTCCCCGCTGATGTCTTAACTTCTTGTGCTCCTGAACTTTTTCTTGCTGTGGAAGAGCCCTCTAGTGTTTGATTGGAACCTGATCCTGGAACTCCTATTGAAGAGTCTTTCCCCTCCCCTTCTGAATCCTTGGATTCGGCCTATTTCCTAATATCAAGAACAAAATCAAAGCCTGCCTTAGGATTGGCCAAAGTTTCCTCGTCTGTGCGAAGGGGTCGGGGACGCAAAACAAACCTCTCTAAGGCTCAGTCCAGAGCAAAGGAGGACCTTTTGGAAGGAAAACAACAATCGATTGAATCGGCCCTTAGAGTGAAGAAGGCCAAAAAAAGAGGTCGGAAATGAAGCTTATGTCCTTCAACAGTCGAGGTCTGGCTGGGCCTGTGAAGAAATCAGCCTTCATCAGGGTGCTTACTCTTGAACACCCTGATGTGATTTTGCTACAAGAGACCCTAGGAGTAGGAGAAGTGATTAAGGAAAGGTTGGAAAACTGGTTATCTGGTTGGTCCTTTGTGACTCTAGATGCAAATGGTCGTTCTGGGGGATTGGCAGTGGGATGGCGGAAGTGTTGTGTGAAGCTGGTTAATGCATGGGGGATGGATTCTGTACTGGGTACGGAACTACACTCTGAAGAGTTGGGGTTCTCTTTATCTGTGTTAAATGTCTATGGGCCTTATTTGAACAGAGCACCTTTTTGGAATTCCTTGCTACATCATCCATTGGTGAATGGAGACTCGCTTGTCATGGGAGGTGACTTTAACTTTTCTTTGGGGCAGAATGAGGTTTGGGGGTCACATGCTCGTGCTGACTCCATGACAGGTTTTTTTGTTCAGAAATTGGTGGAGAAAGGTTTGCTGGATATTGAACCAGTAAAGCTTCGGCCAACTTGGCGAAACAATCGAAGTGGAGAGGCAAGAGTGGCAAAACGGATTGATCGTTTTCTGATTGCAGAGCAATTGGTGGATAGATCCTTCCTTGTTAGACAATGGGTGGGAAGTGGGGGGCATTCTGACCACTTTCCGATTTCTTTTTGAAATCAAAAAGGGGCCTATCAACCCGTCGAGCTCATTAAAATTCAACAAAACTTGGCTCCAGGATGAGTCTTTCAAAACCCTTTTCCTCACACATTGGATCCCTATAGTGGGGGGAAATGATCGATCGGCTGCTCTGCAGTTTGCAGATAACATTAAAAGAATAAAAGTTTGGATCAAGGATTGGTCAGCTGAAAAGAGAAGGAGAGAAGATGTTGAGCTGAAACAGGTGGAGGTAGATTTGCTGGCGATCTATGAAGGTGAAGGTGGTGGTTTCTCCTCTCAAGATTCAAAGGAATTTTTGTCCCGGTTGGAGGGAAGACGCAATACTCTTTTACTGGAAAGAGAGGAAGCATGGAGGCTTAAAAGCAGAGCCATTTGGCTTGAATGCGGGGACGATAACACTAAATTTTTTCATGCTTATGCTCGTGGTAGGAAGGTGGCAAACACCATTTGGAGCTTGCAGGATGAGGAGGGATCCACTCATGTAACTTTTGAAGAAAAATATCGTTGTGGGGTGAATCATTTTAAACAATTGTTCAAAGCCCCTCTTCAGGCTACCATAGAAGAGGTCATCAGATTGGCTCAGATGTTTCCCCGTTTTGTGGATGAGGGGGGAAACAGGGATCTTATGAGGGAAGTGACTGAAGAGGAACTTAAAAAGGTTATGGGAAGTTTTCAGAAAGATAAAAGCCCAGGACCTGATGGTTGGTCGATTGATTTCTTCCTGGATCTCTATGACATTCTGGGGAAGGACGTGCTGCAGGTAATTGAAGATTCAAGGACGTCTAGGTGGATCCCAGCCAGTTTCAACTCCACCTTTATAGCTCTTATCCCAAAGTTAGATAATCCCCTCACCCTAAATGATTTTAGACCTATCTCTCTGTGCAACTGTGTCTACAAGATTATCTCAAAAGTAATTGCACTAAGAATGAAATCCATTCTCTCAGAACATATCTCAAATGAGCAGTTTAGTTTCTTGGAAGGGCGACAGATTCATGAGGCAATTGGGGTTGCTCAGGAAGGACTCCATAGTTTAAAAACCAAGAGGCTAAAGGGGGCCATTCTCAAACTTGATCTCTCTAAGGTGTATGATAAAGTCACCTGGATTTATTTGAGGTTGCTTCTTACCCATCTAGGTTTTTGCATCAATTTCATAAGATGGATCATGTCTTGTTTAACCACTGTTTCCTTTGCTGTGCTGATTAATGGTGCGGCCTCACCTTTTTTTCACGCTGGGCGAGGGCTAAGACAAGGTTGTCCCTTGTCTCCGCTCCTTTTTCTGTTGGTAGCTGAAGGTCTTAGCAGGGCAATAAGAGCAGCCAAAGTGGAAGGTCGTTTTGTTGGGATTCAGATTGCTTCTCATCTCAACAT
>LPNX010863756.1:341616-388337 GCA_001517045.1 Pseudotsuga menziesii | reverse complement strand
GGATTGCGGTACCAAAAGGTCTTGGTGGGTGGGGCCTTAAGAACATTTTCCTTTTCTCAAAAGCTCTGGCTGCTAAGGGGGGCTGGAGACTTTTGAAATCTTGTAGCCTATGGACTGGGGTAATTAAACAGAAGTATCTCATGGGAGTGAACCTCATTGATTGGATAATAAATCCCAGGAAATATCATTTAGGGGGCTCGATGATTTGGAAGGCAATTGTCAAATCACTCCACTTGATCGAAAGCAATCTTTCTTGGGACATTGGAAATGGGGAAAAGTTTCTGATTGGCAGGGACACCTGGGTGGGTAGTAACCAACAACATATTCTCCCAGATGATGTGATTGAGGCTTTAAGTCATATTGGGCTCACTACGTTAAATCACCTTGCTGACCCAAGGCCTGCTGTACCGTGGAATCAATTTTGGAGAAGGGCTACTTCATTGGGGCTGGGGGATCGGGAGACTGATATTATGGAACGTTATATAAGGGATTTGGCGCATGCAAATATCCTGCTTACTGAACATGAAGACACATTGGTGTGGGAGGTTGACTCGGCAGGGGATTACACACCAAAGGCTGGATATTTGTGCCTTAGTGAAGATGGGGTGTTAAGGGAAGATGTCTGGTGGTGGAGACCGTTGTGGAGGCTGAAATGTCCAGCAAAGACAAAACTTTTCATGTGGTGCGTCCTAAATAACAAGGTCCCTACGTGGGATGTGCTACAGAAGCGGTCATTTCAGTGACCAGGCTGGTGTGTGCTCTGCAAAAGGGAGTTGGAATCCACTTGTCACCTGTTTCTCTTTTTCTCTTTCATGATGGCAGTTTGGAGGGAAGTATCTAATCTGGTTGGTTTCATTTGTCACTGGGAAGGGGCATCTCTGGAAATTGCTTGGGATTCATGGTGGCGGTCGATTAATCAGCAGAAACACAAGATTTTACCTCTGCTGGTCATTTGGGGGATATGGTTGGCTCACAATAAGGCCATATTTGAGGACGTCGCTAGCAATCCGGCCATGGTCGATGCTCCGTCTGTGGGTATTTTAAAGCTTATCCGGAATATATTAGGGTGGCTAGAGAACGAAGGCGATTAGAAGTGGAAATTGATCGCACGTCCTCGTGGGATTTCTTCGATGGGGCAGCCCAAAATGAACTCTGTGGAGGAGGAGCTGTTTTGTTTTTATCAGATTCCCATTTTTTTGTGATATCTATGGGCCTCGGGGGGGGGGGCACAAATAATTTCGCAGAGATCATGAGCCTTAAACTTCTGTTGATTTTCTCTTTAGAAAAAGGATGCAACAAACTGAATTTTATGGGAGATTCATTGAATGTAATTAATTGGATAAATCAGACCCAAGAATGCAGGTAGTTGAGACTATCACACTCACTACACTCTATCAGACTTCTTCTTCAGCGACTTGACTCTTTCTCTTGCCGGCATGTATACAGGGAAAATAACCAGGAAGTGGACAAAGCTTCCAAGGACGGGCTCAGGATGGCATTGGGCACTTGGACAGTGAAAGAAATTAATGATTGCAGATTGCAGGGGTTCTATCACAGGCCTTTTATTGAAGACTATTGATAATGTCATGTTATTTACACTACTTTTTTGGCATAGTTGGGTATTTGCAGAAACTATAGCTGTTTTTGTTTTATAAGCAGCATAATTATGTATATTTTGAACTCTGTTGAAAGGATGTTAGACATCGTAATGGGCATCTGTGTATGTTCCTGTTAGAATAGTTTTTGACTGAAGGCTTTTATAGTCTCATGACAGATTTTTGGTTTTGTTTATGAAATTCACGATAAGTGAATCTACAGAATGTAATTTTGATCTCGAAAGATGAATGAAATTACGCTTTTTTTCCTGGGAAAAAAAAATAATATACATACATTTTCTCAATAATAACTTTTCTTCTTTTTGCACTCTTAGGTTCAAAAAAAGGGCAAACACACATAGCTTACTGTTACTAAAGGTAGGAAGTGTAACTAACTATTTGCTTGATGGCAAATGTGGACTTCCTTGAGGTTAGGTTCATAAAATAATTAATATCCAAACAATAATAATTTAAATTGAAAAACAAAAACATATACAATTTCAAACATAATCATAATCCAAAATTAAATAATACTATATTTTTTAACAAACATCTTTAAATTCAAACAACAATAATTTAAAATCACATATTTCCATAAATATTTCCTATCTTTCATAATTCATCATCTTTACGGAAATTATGGTTAAAAAACACATTCTCTCCTGTCTTTCTCAACTACTCTAGAAAAAGTAAACACTTATATTCTAACGATGAACCTTCTACCCATGTTTTTTTATAAATTAAACAAAGTATACACCATTTATATAATAATGTTAAGAAGTATTGAATTTATCTATCTATACATAATCTTAAAATAATAATAAGCAATAAAAATTTAAATTCAAAGTATATATATGAGATACCAAATACTACAAACACTTTTAAAAAGGAACAATAATTGTGATATTGAAATGAAGAAGAACTCTAAACTTTCGATTTCATTCAATGATAGACAAGAAATGCTAGAAAATCGGAAGAAATCATTTACAAACAAACAAGCCATTGTTTGACCAAATGACTTTTCTATTAAATTCTATGATGGTTTACCTATTTCTCTCCATCAATGTCACATTGCGTTATTTATCTCAATGTGAACACAAAAGAAATCTATTAGCAAGGATTTGCTTTCTGTGCAACTTCCACTTAAAAATGTTATTGAAGTGATGCTCCACACAACACAGAAAGTATAGAAATGGAATGTTAGGAATCAAAACAGACTCACAATTGAGAAACTCTCGAAATAGAATGTTAGAAATCAAAACACAATAACAACGGGAGTCGGAACATCATAAAATTGCATTGTAATAACTCATCCAGACGCATAATTTTAGAAACTTTCATAGATATACTTAGAAGATAGCAGTCTTTTAAATTACTAAAACTGTAGAAAAATAAAATCGCATCAAACAGTCTATTCTGAACAGTTGTGGCGGAGAATAAGTCACTGTCGCAGAAATTAAACGAAAATAACACAAATATGTAGGAAGTCAATAAATCACTACCACCTTATATAGAGAACCTGGTGATTTGGAGAAATGCCATCATAATATCAAAAGGAGTCTAGGACAACCGATTCAGCTCAGCTTACTTATACTGAGCATAGGGATCATAATTAATATTAGAACTTGTGACTGAATCCTTGTAATAGCCCATTCCTGAGGTGCCATAAACAACTGGATGAGTCATCTGAAAACCAACAGATAAATTACCAAGGGCATTCATTTCTTTCTTTGGAAGAGGTTCACCTCTGATTGAACCTCTGTGATCACCTTCGATTTCTCTGTACTTTTGGAGGTAAATAGTTAAGGGCTCCACATAGTCATCAAAACCCAACTTGTTCATAGCCCAGAGAACATCCTCAGCAGTAATAGTTTTTCTCTGCTCTTTCTGACAACGTTCATTGGCCTCACTGGTAATGAAGCTTATGTACTCAGACACACATTCTTGAATGGTCTCCTTTGCATCATCAGAAATCTTTGCATGGGTGGGTAAAACTTTCCTCATTATCCTAATCACATTAGCAATAGGCATGAACCTATCTTGCTCTCTCACAACACAGTTCTCCCTGTCCCCATCCTCAGAGTTGCGGCTATCCTGGCTTGTAGGGCTTCCAACTTCGGACATCATACCTACAAACAAACAGAGGCAAGGAAGCCCTGTTCGTTGAAATAAACCCTAAATCAATGTAAATATCAAATAGTTACATAAAGCGTAATGCCTCTCAAATATTCAATGGAAAAAATAGTAGGCTAATAACAACAACAACCCATGAAGTTTCTCTGATACAGACCTAAAATAACATGCATCATTTTTCAATCTAACCTACGAGTATCCAACAGAAACTACATTGTTTCCACTTCCAGTATCAATCAAGCGGAATCTTCCATGCATTGCAATGAAATGCCTAATTAAGGTTAGAATGCATAGACAAGTGACAACCGTAAACTATTGGCAGTTATATATTTAATTAACCTAGGATACTATCGAATGCAGAATAGTAATACTGGAAAGTAATTACTTGCAGTTATAAATTAAATGACATTTTCGTTATCTCGAATGAATGATAAGAATTGGTTCCGATATAAAGTAACCGAAATACTTTGAAATGTTTGCCTGACAGAAAATTACATGCAGGACATTCTTCCAATATCACATTATAGGCGAACAGAAACCAAAATGAGGATTTCTAACTATCCTAAAACACAAACAGTTGAAGACAGAAGAGAAAGGCAAGTGCTGCTAAAAGTTTTAGAAATACAAGTACAAAAATAAAAGACTGCAGATCAGATTGAAGAATAAAAAATAAATGCAAATGGTGCATTTCAAATACCTTCAGAAGGGAAACAAAAGCGAGTTAACATTTTTTATTTAGTTAAGCAACTTGTACCCAGATGAAAACAAATAAGTAAATGCAAAAAACGATTGGCAACCATCCGTTGGATCAATAGTTGAATCCATTGCAATGCTGCAAAGCTGAGAGGCTTAAATCTGAACAAATAGTGAACCGAAACGGCCGAATGCAATATTGGATACATTCATGGATGCATGCACACAAATATATCTTATAACTGTGTTTGAATAAAACTTCCAAATGCTACACGGTCTCTACATTCTAAATGCCATTGATCTCAACAGCAGATGGCATACCCTAGAATGCCCTAATACATTTACCATGGAAAGCCAAGTAAATAAAATCACAGAGTAGGTAACAGTCAAACAACAATCTCCTTGAAGAAGGATGAGCGTATGTGTGTTATAATTTTAGGAAAAATGAATGTAAACTGCACTAATGCTCCTGTACTGGAAAACCCAAAAGAATGTGACAGCATGAGAAATAACTGACCTTTGTACTTCTTACCCGCCGATTGAGATGGTGCGATAGATTAGAATATCGATGAAGGTTGAAGATTGAGCTCCAGAACAGAGAAAACATGCAGCCAATCAAATATGCAAAGATAGTATAAAGAAGCCAAGCCAACGGATGTTTATAACAGGAGGAGGTGTAGACTTTAAAGTGAAGGTTTAGAGCTCACCCATTGGAATGTAGGAGAGATTTTAGGGTTTCCATTTTCCTTTTTGGTTTTTAAATGGTTAATAAAAAAATCTAATTAGAAAAAACTTAAAAATAAATAACAAAATAAAATGAATTTGAGTGACATGTGCTGAGCAGTGGCAGATAATTAATGATACATGGACGCCAGCAATGCCATTGAATCTTCTGCAACAATGCCACTCAAAAAAGATTCTGACCACATTGTTTCTATTCAATACAATACATTACACTACACTATGATCAATGATGAATACCAGCTCAAGTCCTTTACCAGCTTTCATTCAACGTTCGTCTCGCTGATCGGGTCGTCATTTACCGCGTAGGATAAAGACCAACCAAATCGCCTCGTTTTTCCGGCGGTTTTTGGATAGAAACCAGTTACAATTGTTTAAGAAAACTGTTATATTTGCAATTTCTTAATTTTTGCACATTGATTTAGTTGTTTTAGACGAGATAACCCATTTAAAAAAAACTATTATATTTGCAATTTCTTAATTTTGTACTTAGATGTAGTTGTTTTAGATTTGATAACCCATTTTAAAATGACTCAGATAACCAAAATCTTGATTTAATGCGTCTAAATTGTCAGTTCAGAGCGAATTGCTCTGCCGATTTCCGGCGAGTCGGGGGCGTTTTGGTTAGCGCTTATACTGCTCCGTCATTTACAACCAAGTGTGAGTTGTCGTGCCGTGTGAATTCAATTTCAGTCGTGAGGATCACCGAGTCCCGACGGCCAGTTCTTGGGATCGCCAAACCGGGGAACGCGTTACAACTTTCGAGCCGAAATTACCGAGAAAATCCAGGTAGAGATTTATATACAAATAGACTCATAGTTCATCACCTGAAAACGGTACGAAATATATATTTAGTATTTCAAAGTTTATTAGTTCTTTTAACTACTCGGACATAATGGGAAAATTTTTCGTTCAGTTCGAGGTTTCATTTTAAAATTTAGTATTTAAAAGTCTATTAATTGTTTTAACTACTCGGACATAATGGGAAAATTTTTCGTTTAGTTCGAGGTTTCATATTGAACGAGGAGCATCTACGTTTTGTGAATATGTCCCATAGAAGTATCTAGAACATTATGTATATGTATGTTCTACATTTTGCGAATCTGTCCTATAGAAGTATCTAGAACATTAGAACATTATGTATATGTATGTATGTTTTATCTTTTATAATCTGTAAGAGTTCAGTTTTGAAACCATATGTATTAAGTTTATGCCCTACCCATTGATATGGTTTATAAAATTGAAAACAGTTTTTTCAAGAGAAAAATAACAGTTTCTTGTTATTCAACTGAATCAAAGGTAATTTGTTTGCTGCACAGGGGGACATATACATGATAAAGGAGCCAAGACACAAAAATAGTGCTCAGTCTCATTCCCAATAAAAGAAGGACAAGTAAGGGAATCCTCCCATCAATGATCTAAGAAACAAAACAAGTTCTCATCTCAAAGAAACCATCTCCCAACCCCCCCGCAACAGTAGAGAAATTGAAGGCCAAGTAGCTGATCTAGGGAGGCACTTCTAGGTAGTCATGCTCATAAAAGTGAGTGGTCAAAGCCACTAACAAACACCAAGAGGTGTGCAACCATACTCAGGCCCAAATAAAAGGAGCGAAAGTGAATAGGATAGAGAGTCAATAGAGTTGAAATGTTCCCATTCCAATGCATTCACCCTCAGTGAATTCCATGAAATGGAGACTACCAGAAGCTAAAAGAAGAGCCTCCTTAGATAAGCCATCCGCCTTAACATTAAATTCTGAAAACATGTGTAGATTGGAGATGGATAAAGGAAGTTTAGAGATCTATGATAATATGGCACCATCCATCAAGGTCAAGAGCAGAAAGGGCAGCTTGACCATTGAACTAGTTGATAATGATTGATGAATCTCCCCTAATATTTATATATGGTAGCTCAATATACTTAGAAAAGGCCAACAGTACCCAGAGTGCTAACAATTCAGATCTTGTATTGGTACTCTGTCCACAGCCCATTTTAATACAGAAGTAGTGATCCTCGTTGATGAGAATGTGAACACCTATGCCACCAATCCTATTGGCAGAGGCACTGTCGAAAAAACCAGCAGGGGAGTCATATTTTGGTGTTGGTGTTGTAAATCTTCTACTGGATCTCCGATATAAAGGCATTGGATGTGTTTTCCGTTGCTCCAAAATATTAAATATAATGTGTTTCGGGCCTGCTCTATAATTCTCAAAGATGGTCTTATTTCTAGAGATCCATAGCTGCCAAGACAAGAGTAAAGGAAGATACAAAAACTCATTTTCAACCTCATTCCATTTAATCCAATTTTGTAAATAGGTAGGTTCATTCCATACTATAGGTCAATTAAGAGTAGTGTTGAGGCCTGTAATCACTTCCTTTGTAAACCTACAACCAATGAAAAGATGGTCGATAGATTCAGCATCAGAGAAGAAAAGACTGCAGTAGTTGGGACCAATCCATTCCTTCATAAGTAAATTATCCCAGGTGTTGATACAATTGTTTAAGCAAAGCCATATAAAACAGATAATTTTCAATGGCAAATTATAATTCTAGATATAAAGCAGAGTCCTGTCAGGATGCGTAATGAGGGAGCAAGTAGCAACAAGATCATAGGCTAATTGAGTTGTGACCTTCCTAGACTTTTTGTTATGCATCCAAGCCAATGAGTCTGGTCCATGTCTAAGTCCGATCCCTGCATGAGAAATCCCATCGATGTACGAAGTCAAGGCCTCCTTCCAGTCACCATCTAAATTGAGTTGATTAGCAGTAAGCCAATATTGATGAGAATAAGAGCCCCATCCCCAGAAGTGAGCATCTGCAAGTGTAGAAATACCATAATATTCTAAGTAGATCCTTAGATCCTCAGGTAGCACAAAATCTGAATTTAAACCAGCAATTGGATTTGCACCAATCCTTTGACCATTTCCAACTTTCCATCCCAGGCATCTGGTTATCCATGATAGTGCTCTGATGAAGCCATTCCAGATGAAAGAAGTGCCTTGGATATTAAATACATGTAGTTGAAGCCACTCTTCAGCAGACCTATATTTAAGGTATTTATGTTTGACAATTAGAGACCATAAGCCCTCACCATTCAATACCAACCAAAAACTTTTAAGTCTAAAATCCAGACTGAACCACTATAAATTTTTTATGTTCCATCCACCAAAAGAATAAGGTCTGGAGATCTTATGCCAGTCCACTGAGTGATGTCTGTGTTTTCCTTTAGTACTTTCCCAGAGGAAGTTGAAAATGGATCTCCTGAGGTAGTTCTGAATAGTTTTGGGCATCCGAGCTAGGGTGAGCCAATAGACAGCCAGCCCCAATAGGACTGATTTAACCAGGACTAGCTTGCCTCAAACAGATAGAAGCCTGAATGTCCAGTTACTTATTATTTTCTCAATTTTTTTAAAAATCCAGTGCCAGTCATTAATACAATAACCCATAGGTTTGAGATAGTACCCCAAGTATTTGAATCCCACCGAAAGTGGTTCCATTTTAAAGGGTACCACTACAAAGATATTTACTCTGGTATGCTCATCAATATCATTGTACAGGAATGAGGATTTCTCATTACTGATTTCCATGCCTATCGCAGAACAAAAGAGGTCTAATAGTTCTTTATAGTTCTTTATAGTGCTGCCATACCTCAAGAGTTCCTAGACCAAACAAAATAACATCATCTACAAATAAAAGGTGTGTGAGATTCGGTGATGAGGACACCTTGACACCAGAAATAGCTCATCTTTGGAAAACATTTTTAATCAGAAGACTCAGGCTTTCTATAGTCAAAATAAAGAGAAGAGGGGATAGGGGACATCCCTTTCTGATGCCCCTAGAGATCGGGAAGAATTTGGATAGTGTACCATTAACCAGGATAGCAAAATTTGATGATTCTACACAACGCAAAATCCAATTGACACCAACCACCGGAATACCAATCTGAAGCAGAACCAGCCTAAGAAAAGTCCAGCTCACCCTATCAAAGGATTTGACCAAATCTAGCTTGAGGATCATAACTTTTTTCTTTTCAAATTTTATAGAGTGCATTACTTCATGTGCAATTCCAATAAGTTCTATGATCTACCTATTATGGAGGAACCCAAACTGATTCTGAGAGATGGCTCCGTCGAGGATAGGTTTTAATCTGATGGTAGCTAGCTTGGAGATGATCTTATAAGCCAGATTGCAGAGGTAGATAGCTCTGTAATGAGTAAAGGAAGTAGGTTTATCACACTTAGGAATAAGAGTAATAAATGTAGAGTTGAGAGCACCAGACACCCTACCCTTAGAATTAGACTGTTCAACTGCCCTTAGAATGTCTAGACCAAACAGATTAAAAAAATGGAGGTAAAATTCAACCGACCAGCCATCCGAGCCGGAACTTTTATCTTTTTTTAATCCTTTAAGAACACCTTCAATATCATATAAAGAGAGATCAGCCAGAAAATATTATTTTTCTTCCTCAAGAAAAAAGGAAGGGAAAAGTCTGATAACTTTGAGTTGCTCCTCAATATTGGTAGCCCCATCATCAGTGAAGAGGTTAGAGAAGTGTGATGCCCCTAGAAGCTTAAGCTGTGAATCATCTTCAATCAATTCACCATGATGGTTTAAAAGGCCCCAAATAGATTTAGAATTTCTTTTGGTTGAAGAAAAAGTATAGAAAATTGTTGTATTGGCATCCCCCTTGTTTAGCCAATCCACTCTACTCTTGAGTTTCCAGATAAGAATCTGCTAAGCCAACATAGTTCTCTTATGAGCCTTTAGTTGTGAGAGCTGTGTGGCCTCATTTACAGACATAATGCCAGAGTTGTGAGTCAAAAGGAGAGCCTGAATGGCTGAGTCTATATCTTTTGACTCTTTTGCTTTTGCTAGATTCATCTTTTTTTCCCAATCCTTAACACTACCTGTACTAGGGCTTTCACCCAAGCTACAGGAAGGAACTACTACCTTTCGTTTATAGGACGAAAGGGTAGGGTTCCTGTGAGATTGGAAGAGAAACTTCTAAAACAATATTGAAACTAAACTATGAAACCCTGCATGAAATGGTTAGAAAACAAGAATGGTTGCAAGAAATCACTGGAAACCTGCAACAAAGCATTCGACAACAATCCTGCAAGCAAAATATGTTAGAAAACCAGAACTAAAATGACATAAAATAAAAATTATACCTTTTGTGTGGGTGGAAATGGGCCACCATGCCCTAGCTTGGGGAAGCACCTCTCTCTATGGGATGGAAGCTTGGCTTATGGAGAAATGGAGAAGAGCGAGGGTGAATGGCTTGAGAGGAAAAGGGTCTCAAGGCACTCACATGGGAAACATAATGATAGGGAGAGAAGGAGTGTTTTGAGAGTGACCCCCACCCCTCTATTTATAGCTTTTTTCTAGAGATTTAGGGTTTTAAGCCCTTGGTTAGGTCTTTAGCTCCTTTTTTGGGATTTTAGCCCCTTTTGCCCAATTCTTAGCTCCTTTGGGGGTTTTAATCTCCTTTGAGGGGGTTTAGCCCCTTTTTGGAGGTTTTAGCCCCTATGAGAGCTATTTTGGCTCTTTTTAGGGGTTTTTAAGCCCTTTTTCATATTTTTGAGCCTTTCTAAGGGTGTGCGGGTCAAATGAGGGTCGTGCATGGATGTCTTTAGGTGGTGTAGGTCATGTAGACCTCATTGAGTGATTTTTTGGGTTAACATATTTCCCCCTGATGTGTGAGGGCAGGAGCTCATCGTATGGCCGACGGACATCATAGGATTTTCTGGGGAGAGGTGGTGCTTTCTAGGCTAGGGCATGGTGGCTTTTGGATTTTATATTAATATGGTTCCCATCAATGGGTGAGATATAAATAATGTGTGGCATGTATATGGACAAGGTGGGCATCCCCATGCTCGTAACGATGTCAAAAGAATAATGTGATATAAGCTCTATAATACAAGAGTCGATCATGTACAACTGTTGTTACAATAGTGGTTGCCTCAATGAGAGGTTGAATACAATACTGATCTGAAGAATTGAAACATTGGACCCATGGCATTCTCATGGAATGTTATCTCTTCATGATTGATGATCTGCTGGATCTAGAATGGTACATAGTTGTAGGGACCTACTGACAAAGAGTCAGAATCTCTGTGGTACAAATATGCTGCATTAATCATAAATCTATATAGAAGCACTGCTGGGGCTTCTAAACAATGTCTTCAACGCAACCCAAAAATCAAAAGGGACATGAATCTATTGGGGTCCCTCAAATAGACTCATCAATGTGCTAGAGTCAGGTGACATCCAAGGTCTTCGACCAAATATTGCACAGACCAATACCCTGTACGAATCTCAACGGTGCGATGATGTAGCTGGAGTTGAGCACATGAGAAACAACCATCCCGAGAGGCACTAAGGAATCCTCTCAAGTGGTCCAAGTAACTCATCAATGAGGTTAATGAAACCAGGATACAGGGACCTCTGGTTCTATCCTCTAGAATACATGTGTTGTCGTTGACAGAGGGAGACCTACAACTAGTTAAGGCAATGGTGTTTTCTTAACCAAAAGCACAAGGGAGATAACCGAAATATGTGAGACAATATGAGGACTGACCCACTGAATGGGGGGGGAAAGGAGTTGAATAGGGGCAGGGAATCATGGTGGAATCAAACTTCCTTTGATCAGAGTATGACGGTAGGGCTAACCAGGCAACAAATGAAATTGACTCATGGGGAAGGGATCATAGCTATACTACCGGGAATGTCACTGCAGATGGGAAATACTTGAGGGAGGTAGATACTTTTGGTATTCATGGGATCCAAGGAAGACACATTATAGAGTACTCTAGAAAAAGGCGACCCAAAGTGGGAATCATGCCAAATTGTTATCTGTGGGGTGGTGTCTAGAGACATCGTTGTGGTACAATCTCATGGATTTTTGGTGAGCCGGAGAAAGTAAATGCTCAATGGTGCTTTCAATTTTAGAAAGTATGAAAGCATGAAGAAGAATCTAGTGGGGGTTAATTTGGTGGGTAGTCTCCTATGCCCGAAAAAGGATAAAAGTATACATAGGAGAGCTCGCCCATCCTTTAGGGGATGAGATACTTCTTTACCGTTGGTAGTCCAATCAGGGTGGAAAAGGTTAAGCCTGTACTGACTGGATGTTCATTCAAATACTTTTACGAGCATGAATGAAACCAAGTTTGCTCGACAATATTTTCTTGATGAGAAGGCTGGAAAAGAGCTTAAAGACAACCCATGGTGAGCGGTTTCATAGATTTTGGCCCCTCTGCCCAAGAAAGCATAAAAGGATGTAGGAGGGAACGGTCTTGGCTTGAATGTGCCACAGTGGCCCTTTTCATTTGATGGTCTACATAGTCTGAAAAAGGAGATAAACGAGATGATGTAGACGCCCTTTCCTATAATTTAACAAGTGAGAAAGGAAGCAGATGTGCTCGACAATCTTTTCATTCTTTTAGGAGTTAGAAAAGAGCTTAAAAGAAACTCCAGTATTGTGAACTGATAGAGGAGGAATTGGTGGTGTCCCCATGTCGGGACTATGGATAGTGGTCCAAAGGTCATCCATGCAGTATGGATGGAGCAAGTGGATCTTAAACATACCAACACATGCATGGGATAGATCACGGGAGAGGCATGTGAGTCGATGTGGCAGAGGGACACAAACATAGGTGGCTCTCAGACAAAGGTCAGGAGAGTCGTGTGTGAGTTGTGGTGGACGAAATTGACTACGTATGGTGTGAGTTCAAGTCCAGAGGTAGTTATATGCCAATTGCATGCAATAGAAATGATCTGTTCTCTGGGTGATGGTCCGAAAACCCACGTAAGTTGCGGTGGATGGATTAGGCAGCTATATACTAAAATGAAATTGTGTGCCTTCCGGGGAGATGGTCCAGGAACCTGCATGAGTGGTAGTAGGAAAGTGTAATGCAAGTACAGGTCCAGAGACACTTATATCACTATGTGGTATGTAAACCAAGGTAGCTTCCAGGAAATGGTCCTAAAAATTACTTGTTAAACATGAGATGATGGTCTCATTAGAAGATAGAGGATGAAATTTGAGCCTAGAGGTGTGAGAGGTGCCTCAAACAGACTTCGGGTGACTCTGAATTAGCAGTTACTCGTGCTATCCCTGAATGGGGTTAAAAGACGTTGTAAAACCAAAAAAGAAAACCAAGCTACTCATTGGTGATGTTAAGCATAAAATATCTTAAGGTAGAGCTTGTTGCGAGGATTCTCCAAGATTTGTCCATCAGAGTCAATAAGGGTGTATGCCCCTTTTCCAAGCCAATGGTGAATGATGTATGGGTCGTACCACATTGAATCGAACTTTCGTTTGCCTAACTTGTCATTAGGTTGGTTATAGACCAGAACCATATCACATTCGCTGAAGGTGCAAGGGTGGACATGGGAGTCATAATGGGCCTTTGACCATGTTTTCGTTGCTTCAATGGCCTAGAGGGTAGCTCGGCGGTATTATACGGTTTGCTCGAGTTGGAGGAGTCATTCTTCCAAAGGTGAAGTGTCAGGAAGGAGGTCAACCACAAGGCGAAATGATGGGATATGGAACTCTATAGGGAGTACTGATTCAATGCCATGTACTAGAAGGAAAGGGGTGAAACCAGTTGCATTTTTTGTGGATGTGCGATAAGCCCATAGGATAGAAAACAACATGTGATGCCAGTTGGTTTTATGGTTTCCTACCATCCTTTGGACCATTTTTTTGATGATCTTGTTGAATGCTTCAACTTGGCTATTGCCCTGGGGGTAGTAGGAAGATGAGTATTGGTGTTCGAATTTCAACATGGTTGAAAGTTCAGTCCAAACAACATCTTCAAAATGTTTACCATGATCTAATACCAACTGTTTGGGAACACCAAATCATAAAAATAACGTGGTTAAAGAAGAAACGTGGTGCCATTTCACTTTTGCAATCGAATGTGGGCATTTCCTCGGCCCACTTATTGAAGTAAGCAACTGCCATAATGATGTANGGGGGGGGGGGGGGGGGGGGGGGGGGGGGGGGGTTCTTGCCGTTGGGGTAAAGAGCTGACATCTGCGACAATGTTTGACTGCCTCTATGCAATCAGTGAAGATAGAAGGCCAGAAGTAGTTGGCCCGTAGAATCTCTTGGGTTGTTTCCAGACTAGAAAGGTGGCCTCCATAGGCTCCACTATGGCAGTCATTAAGGATTGTCTCATCCTCATCATGGGTGAGGCACTTACGTAGGATCGTATCGATGCCTCGATGATATAGAACATCTCGAATCAAAAGGTGGTGAACAACTTGATGTTGGATGTGTCACCTATCTTCATGGTTTAAGTGAGCTGTGAACTTCTGTGTTTGTAAATATAGAAGGATGTCCCCATACCATGGGTCTTCCATGGATATGACAAATAGAAAATCGTCAGGAAGGTCATCCTTGGGTGGTGGTGATGTGGTCAATGGGGGCAGATCTGTCATGAGCATGGATAGCATGAGTTCCTTTGTGCTTTTTGGGGCAACAAACTCTAATTCGAATTCTTGGAGGACAAATATCCATTTGGCCATGCGGCCTTGTAGAAGGCGACTACTTAGGAGGTATCACTTTGGGTTGGAATCGGCCACTACATGGGTATGGTTTGCAATGGAGGGTCAGTTTCTCCTCAGGAGAATATTGTAGTGGGGGAATTGTCAGCCTCTAGCTAACGTAATAGATCAGGTGCTCATGGCGAGCATCGTCTTCCTGGACCAATACTCCAGCGATGGCATTCCCTAAGGCCGAGACATAGAGAATGAAGTCTTGGGTGAAATATGGTGTTGAGAGTAATGGTGTAGAGGCCAGGGCTTGTTTGAGTGCACCAAACAATTCTTGTGCTTACTGATCCCAAACAAAGGGATTTTTGTGCGGATCAGGTGAATGAATCCATTGGCTTTTGTTGCATACTCTGGTACAAAGTAGCGAAGAAAGTTGGCCTTGCCTTGGAGGATTTGTAGTTGGTGGTGAGTTTTTGGCGGGGGGAGATCAAGGATAGCTTGAAATTTGAGAGGGTCCACTGTTATCCCTTTGTGGGATACGATGAACCTGAGCAAATGGCCTTTTGGGACACAAAAAATGCACTTTAATGGATTTAAGCAAATTTTGTACTTGCGGCAATGCAAAAAGACTTGCCGCAAGTCATCTATATGTTATGCTCGTTTTGGTGATCAAGCGGTTAGGTCATCTAAGTAGACCAGTATGATATGGATTAAATCATGGAAACAATATGTCATGGCATGCTAGATGGTGGCTCCAACGTTCTTCAGACCGAAGGGAATAAATCGATATGCAAATGTGCCCCATGGGGTTGTGAATGTAGTCTTGTAATGATCTTCTTTCCGGATCTTAATTTGGTTATATCTGGAAAACCAGTCCATGAAGGAAAAGACCTCATGTCCGGCACATGCATCGATGATCTGATCGATGAAAGGTGTTGGTAAGTTGTCTTTCGAACACGCCCAATTTAGATCATGGAAGTCTGTGCAAACGTGGATGGTACCCTATTTTTTATTCATGGGAACAAGATTTGAAACCTAAGTGGTGTATGCAATGGGGTAAATGAAGCTGGTTGTGCGTAGCTTCTCTATTTCATCTTTAACCGCTGTATATTTGGAGGGATGGATGGGTCGTTGCTTTTGGTGCACAGGGGCCACATCGGGCCATGTGTCAATGTGGTGTTCTACAATGGATGGATCCAACTTGGGCATTTCAGTGTAGGAGTAGGCAAAGATGTCGTGGAATTCTTGGAAGAGGGATTTGTAGGCAACAACTTCTTTTGGGGAGCAAGATGCCCCTAGCATGATTTCTTCAACAACCTCAGGATTGGCTGAGATGTTGATTTTGATGGTTGGTGAGATGTTGGCCATATTCCCTTCTTCGAAGACATCTGGTGCCAGAATTGGATTTTTGAACCAGTCAACTTTCCCATGAATGAAATCTTTGGTTTCCACAGAAAACTGGCCAGACTACGACAGAAGCTCTTCGAGGTGGGAGAACAAGCGATGGTGCATGTCATCCCATGGGTATTCCGAGGTGGTTAATGCTTCAAGTATCTCCTCATCTTTGCGGAAGAAACGAAGAGACAGGTCTAATGGATTGTCGATGATGGTGGAGACAAGAGGGTCTGTAGAACCGGACATCATGTAAATTGACATGGTGTTTGAAGAAGGAGGTGGGGGATGGATTTCTTCAATCAAAGTGATCTTAGATTCAAGGGAATGTTATCAAAGGTTGGCTAGATCTGTTTGAAACTCAGACAAGTCCTAGCAGTGGTGAGAATAGTGTCCATACACTCCACAGAGGGCACAAGCATGGTTTGTTCTCAACGACTTGTTTCTCACTATTGGCCCGCTTGGGAGTTCAACCACGGGGAGGTTTTCCATTGTATCCATGGCATCCAAATGGGCATGGATTATGGGAATCTCAAGGCATTTTTGGGTTGGATGGCCCTATTCTTCATAGACGGTGCAAGGTAGGATCTTGCGAGGTTCAGCGATAGCTTTCACATTTTTTCCCCTGGACCTTTTGGGGTGAGGTGGTGTGGGTACGGGTGCAGTGGTTGGTTTTTGCGAGACAGGTGGAGGATGAGATTCGACTGCAATGGGTTGTATTGGGGTTAAGACTACCTGGGGCATTGGCAGTTGGGAGGGTGGATCAAGGTACCACATGGGAATCCCTAATGTGAATTGGGTAATTTTAAGGTAGCCATTACTATCTTACTCATGACACCAGGCGGGGGAAAGAGGAAGGGAATTGTGTGGACTGGGGAGGATCCCAAATAACTCCCTGATGGTTGCATGTGGGGATGAGGTTGTGGTGGCGGCTGTGCATAATGCTGCAGATTTGGATGATGTTGCGGCAGCTGATGGTGTCGCAGCTATGGATGGTGTTGTGGTTGCAGTTGGGGCTACGGCTGTAGTTGATGTTTGGGTGCAACAGTGCTGGATGAGAGCATGCATAAATCTGCAGTCTCATTTGGTGTTGGTAGTGGTGACACTAAGGGGAAAGAAGCCATCATGGTGGTATCGATAAACAACTGAGGGCCCACATTCAAAAATGGGGAGGTTGTTGTGTTTTCAACCATGGTGTTGGCCGCAGGGATAACATTGGCGAGTGTAGTTGGCCCTTGCAGATCAATGGTGTTGATCATAGGGATAACATTAGCTGGTGCACTTAGCCTTTACAGATCATGATAATTCAGTTGGTCAACCATCACAAATTTCCCTTCATGAGGGAACATCATGAGACGAAAAATAGTTAATGCTACGGCTCTCATGGCATACATATAACTTCCTCTAAGGAGAAGGTTATAGTCCAACTGAGCATTGATAACCTCTATGTCAATGAATACTATTTTCTTGGCTAATGTGATGGGAACATGTGGGAGGATTCCTTGGGCTTTAGTGGGGTGGACATCATAAGCCCGCAGAGTAGTAGAGGATGGTTGCAGAATTGGGGATCCAAGCTTCTGCTAGACTAAGGTTGATATCACACATGTGGATGCCCCCTCGTCCACGATACAACAGTGCATGACAAAATTCTGGATGGAAACCGGGGTTTGGAAGGAAATGGTTGATGTCATTTGTAGTTCTTCGTTCTCTGTGTTGAATGTGATCAACTTGGATTCAGAGGGTTCTACAGCACCAAGGGTAGCTAGTAAGGATTTTTGCTGTGTTGGGAAAGTTTTGAGTACCTCAAGAGTGGAAATGGTCATATGTGTTTGGGCCAAATCATCCACGATGTTGTAGCATATAGAAGCTCTAGCCGTAACGTTTTTGGAAACCCATCATATGGGGGGGCAGGGAGGAAAAGGGGGTAAATGAAGAGGTGCATTGGTTGTTTTGGACGTAGATTTAGCTAATGTGTTAGTAGGTTTAGTGCTAGTTCCATACTAATTTCGTCTAGTCTGTAAATTGACCTCTTTAGTTTACATGGCTAGCAGGTGGTGAACACCTGTTTCTGCTATCGGAGGTGCCCTCGAGGCATTGGGATTGGGTTGGGGAGCAGGTGCAGTTTCTACCAGTCCTTGGACTGGCAATGGGTTTTGGAGGACCATGGGTGGAGGCCCTAGTGGTGTTGGGTTGGGTTGAGCTGGGGCTGTCGTATTGGTAGCATGGTGAACCTCATTGAGAATCGCTTTCGTAGCATGACCCATGAAGGGGAATTCGTGTGTATAGTGCCCGTAGAACTCACACAAATTGCATGGCTGATTTGTGCACAACAGAGCATTGCATCTAGGTGCATTTGGTTGCTGAGTATTTTGGGTTGGCTGGCTTGCCCTGGCATGGTTGGGAGGTTTGGGTTGTTGACCACCTCCCTGCGGTTGATTTTTTCCTTGTTTCTGGGCTTGGTTATTTTTGGCTCACCCTTGTTGTTTATTGGGGGCTGGCTGGTTGGGATGGTTTTGCTGTGCAGACACCTATCCTAAAGGTGTTGGCGGAGTGGGGGCGGGGGCTTGAGCGGCTTGCACGGGTGGTGCATAGTAGACATGGGGGATTAGAGGTGCCACAAATGAGGGCATTTTTCCTGCATATTGTTGTGTCAGCCAAGCTAATGCCTAGGCCTACGACTGTGGTGCAGGTTGTGCATAAGAAGTTGTAGCTTTAGACTAGGACATCATTCTTGCATAGTCTAGAGTTTGGTTTGTATAGGAAACAATGGGGGTGTTTCTTGGTTGTGGTGGCATTGCAAGGGGTGTCGAATGGTGCTTAGGTTTGTGGGAGACAGAACCTATGATGCCATTTGCGGCATGGGATGCCCCTGGTGCCTCCCGGTAGGAGGTGCCTACACGGGGAGCATATGGAATGACAGTGTAAAGGTATATAAACTTTGTGTAAATGAGGTCAAACTATTGGGCCTTCAAGATGGCCTCTTCCTCTATTTGGGGACGTTCGGAGGCAATGTCCTTGTCTATAGGTGGCAGCAAGGTTTTCATGAACCAGTCTAGGAAGATCATGTCATCAAGCTTGATCCTACACATGCTGTGACATCACCTACACTCATGGATGTGGTTGTTGATGTGGGTCATAGTGTTCTAGTGGCAAGATGGCAATATTTCAACTCCTTCATCATATCTCATGGGGAGTTGGAAATATTGTAGGAACATAAAGGCCTAGGAGTTGAAATATGGATACTTAGCTTGTGGTAGCTCAATGTACCACTTGGCTGCATCACCTGTGAGGGTGTGTTGGAACAGTATCAGTCTGATCAAATCATCTACGATGATGTTTGATGAGCACCATAGGTGAAACATCATTATATGATTTTGGTGGCACTCCCCTGACTTCTCTTCAAACTTGGGGATGTCTGAGGGGAGTTTGGTTCGCATGGGAGGCCAAAAGGTTTGATGACAAATGGGGTCATTGGTTAACCTAGCCAAGTTAGGCAGGTTGAGGCATGCCATGAAAGGAAGGTTTGACCCAAGGTTGATGTGTGATGGAGCAACAATGGTGATGGGGTTTGTAGGAACATGATGTACCTACATGATTGGGGGTACTTGTGGATGGGCCACTATTCTCATGTATGGTAAGTGGCATAGTGTGAGTGAAAGGGCCATTTCCTGTTGAAATATTGTAACTTCGAAGAATATTCTATATGTATCTTTTTTTGTTCCCCAATGGTCCTACCGGGAAAACCACTTCTATTACTTTGTACCCCAATGCTTCTAATCAGAAGAAATAATAAGAGTCATGAGGTAGTCCCCTCTAATTATAAAGGTGGGTCATTAGCACCCCAGTGTGGTTACTTGAGCCTACATGTGTAACTCAAGCCTACATGATTAACTCGAGCCTACATGTCAGATGAGTTAACTTAAGTGAACAGATGAATATAAATAAAGGTGTAGCGCTCCTCATTTGGAGCACACACTCTCACTTGTGTAGCGCATTAGTGGAGAGAGAGAAGTAGCTGGAGAAGGAGGAGGATCAAGATTTGATCTCCTTGTTGGTTTTACCTTTTATCTTTTTGGGCATCTATATTGAGGAAGCTTTTCCTAGGTTTTTCCCTTTAGGGTTTTCCCAGGATAAATCTGTGTTGTTCTTGTGATATTGTTTCTTTCAGTGATCCTGATTATATGCTTTTGTTATGAAAATGAAATGAAATACTGATGTATTAGCTAAGCATATGAAACATTAACATTGTATCATAGCCAACCTGAATAGGATAGATTTCACAAGCTACAGAAGCTAGGGATTCTTACTTTTTGGATCTATCTCCACAATCAATCAACAAAAGAAGGCTAGGCTGACTCTCCATTGAAGGGCGCATCTTTCTGTCAAAGCGAAATTCAATTCTGAGCATTTTCAATTTTCGATGTGGGAAATTAGGGCTTCTTGCAGAAGAATAATTTTTGACTGAGCCTCACATAGGATTTATCTCCTCATCAAAATCGAAGTTTAGAGACTTGGATCAATATTTTTGGTTGGTTGAAACTCCAGGAAAGTCAAACCCTAGTTTGACCCCAGGCTAGAAAAACCCTAAATACTAAAACTGCTAAGTTTTGGTACATTCACTATATCCCGATATTGGAAAAGGTTCAGGAGCTGAAAATTTGAGATCCCAAATATAAAATACTTATGTACATTGTGTCCAAAATTCAGCCTTATATTCACTATATTATGGGAGCTATGATCCCTCCAAGTTAGGGTTCCAGCCTCTTCCAGAATTCATCCCTAAACAGGACACCTAGGGAACATTGCTATAGCTTGGGATACAGAGGTACAAATGGAATTCCTGAAGATGTTTCAGAAACAGCACGAAATTTAATTTCTGTGGTCTGAATTTTAGAACCAGAAGATGAAACAGTGACACATGGCAGGCCATACAACTTTGCTTTTCTAAACAGTCTTGTAACAGGTCACCTTGGGAAAAGGATCATAAATACCAATTGGTGTAACCAATTCTGATGAAACCTATGGTTTTGGATCAGGGACATGCAAGGTTACCTTAGTGAGACATTTTAGACATATAGGAGCAGTAATTTTGGAGATATCATAGAAACAGTGACAGGAATTTCTGCAAAAGAAATTGGAAAACTAGGGCTTCCTGTTCCGGAAGCTTCCCTCCATTGTTTTCAGAAAAGGAGTACATTGGACAGCTCCATTTGAAGAGATCTATATTTCTATCCAATTAGATCTGAAATATTCCTAGTTTTGAAAATTAGGGTTTCTCTGACAAGCCCTAGATGAGCCAGCTCTGGAAGCAGGACGGACACCTCAAATTGGTAAGATCTAATATTTTGCTATTTGCATTTGAGGTTCTCATTTCAAAGTGATCTATCACATCAGCTTGATGATAATATTGGTGAAATTTAAAACTTCCAAGCATGGAAGTATTTTATCTCTCTGAAGAAAATGAATTGGACACCTACATGAGTAGAGAGGTTCCAGTTCTAGAGGGAGATGAGCCTTAAAGCCTTACACAAGAAGAACTTGATCAAGGCCAAGAAGATCATTGTTGATTCAATAATGGATCAACTTGTACCACAAGTTTCTTTCCTAAAGACATTGAACATGGTTGATTCCTTGATCAAGCTATTTGAAGATAAGAACATAAATCAGAAGATTGCTTTGAGAAAATAGTTGAAGAATGTGAAGATCCAGAATGCAGAACATCTTGAAGCGGTAGAAGAAGAAGCAGAGAATGCATAAGTGGTGATAGCCACCTTGAATGGTCTCCCAGGATCATAGAATTCATTCATTCAAGGAATGTGTGCCAGAAGGAAGTAATTACTTTCAAAAGACTCTGGGAAGAGGAAGAAGCTCATCTCATAAGAAGAGAAGAAGAAAGATGGGAGCAATTGAAGATCAAGCTCTCACCATTCAAAGAAGATCCCTCAAGCGATAAGGAATATGAAGAACTCAATTCTTAAAGAACCTCTTATTCATCTTATCATTTGGATAAGAAATGATGATTTCATGAATGAAGAAGATGATAAAGCATAATGATCAAGATGGATTCTACCCACGAAACAAATAAAAGATAAGTATTCAATTGTCATTTCATGATATTGTTTTGTTATACATTTGATTATATTCAGTTGATGTGTTATGCATGATAGATTGTTTGCATTAATGATTGTATACTACTAATATGCATGTGATGGGTAAGTAGCTCATGGTGCTGTAAAACTCTCCATTGCCACTTATCTAGAATGAAACCTCCTTGCTGACATATTTGATTAGTGCACAATCTCAATGATGTCATGGTAGAAGGCACCTAGAAAGTTTCTGTCAGATATGGATGAATGTTGTATTGGCTAAACAATTCAATGATGCATAAGAATTTGTCATTATGCATATCTTTTATGAATTAGTTCTAACCATGCAACTGGTGCATTTGAATTGTAGGAAAGGTCCTGTACAACCTCCTACAAGAAAAGAAGGATGAGACTTGTTCCGAAGAATAAGTGATGACAATTCAAGATTCACTCCAATAAACATGAATCTGAAGTTCCCAAGGTTAGAGACACCATGACGAAAGAAAGAGCTTCAGAGAGTGGTAGATCCACCTCGAAGGATGAAGACCACCATGGGTACAAGAGATAACTCAAGATGAATGTTGTGAAAGAAGCTATGATCAAAGAGTAACAATTGATCATGAGGAATGATGTATACGATACGATTTATAGACATCAAGGGAAGTACGTAGTATCTATGGATCTACAAGAACAAGTGTACAAAGCAAGGTTCATGATTTGCCTCAGAAAGAATAGACTATGACATAACATACTCTATTGACAAGTACATATCAAGCATATAACCACCTGTACAAAATGAAGATGGAAGATGATACTCCACTTTAGGGGGAGTGACTACAGAAGATATCTGAGCTTGACATGGTATGACATGATGGACAACTTCCTGATGGATCGAGACTTTACTAAGAGTAAAGTGGGTTCCAACCTTCAAGGTTGAATACAGAAGACTAGGATATGTTGATCTAACAAGACGAACTCATGGAATATGTTATGATGAAAGAATACTAAAATGATGTTTGGGATATAGTACTCAAACTAGCAAGAATGTGGTATCTTCAAAATGGATTTGCAAGACAAAATATGTTGTTGATAGAAGTAAGGAAAGACTTGTGAATTAATTCTGAAGAGACACATACTTCAGGAAGCAAGGTACACATCAGAACTATCATGGTAGTTTCTTCCATGATGAAGTAAAGACAAGCCTTCCTTAATGGTATGATTGAGAAATAGTTTTTCATCGAATAGTCACAAGGATTTGAAGTTGAAGACAGATGGACTCACATATGCAAGTTGAAGAAGGCCTTGTATGGCCCGAAACAAGCTCCTCGAGCTTGGTATGGAAGGATAGACAATTTCCTGTCAAGCATGGGATTCACCAAGAGTAAAGATGATCCTAACCTTTATATTAAGGTTGTAAAAGATGAACCTATCATCCTAGTATTATATGTGGATGACTTATTCTTGATAGGGAATGAGAAATAGATCATGGAAAGCAAGAAGAAACTAGCAGAATAATTTGAGATGAAAGACCTTGGGTTAATGCATTATTTCCTAGGTCTAGAATTATGGAAAAGTTCAGAAGGAATCTTTCTCAACTAGGGAAAGTTATGCGATAGAGATATTGAACAGATTCAATATGTTGGAATGCAAAGTCATGGCAACACCCATGGACTTCAACCTGAAGCTGTTAGCTGATGACTCATTAGAGTTAGTGAATATGACTCATTACAGATAGATCATTGGGTCATTGATGTACTTAACAAATACCAAACTAGACATTTGTTTTGCTTTGAACACCTTAAGTCAATATCTTGTTCAACCAAGACGGGTTCACCTAGTAGCTGCAAAACATGTGATGAGATATCTAAAAGGGACTATAGACTTTGGTCTATACTATGATGATAGCCATGAGTATAGATTGTATGGCTATACAGATGCAGATTGGGCTGGAAGTATCTCATACAGGAAAAGCACATCAGGTAAATGCTTTTGTTTGGGGTATGCTATGAGTTCATGGTTTAGCAAGAAACAGTCCAGTGTTTCTCCTAGCATGATTGATGCAGAATACATAGCATATTGCTCTGCTAATTTGTGAAGCCATATGGATTCGGAAGCTGATATCAGGTCTCTTTAAACTGAAGATGGATACTACAATGATTCTATGTGATAACCAAAGTTGTGATGATAGAGAACCTTGTGTTCCGTTGTAACACATAGAAATCTGGTATTTCTACATACGAGATAAGATGCAGATGACAATGTTTCAGTATTCCCATACTAAAGATATAGATGATGTTTCAGTATTTACATACTATATGATGGTGATTCCGTATTTCTATACTGAAGATATAGACGATGATGCTTTTAGTATTCACATACTAGAGATACAGATGGTGATAGTTTAGTATTCACATACTGAAGATGTAGATGATGATGGTTTAGATGATGATGTGCTGACAAAGCCTCTGTCTTGAGTAAAGTTCGAACACCTTTGGAACAAACTTGGTGTTGTTAGGAAAGACCTTCCTCGAAAGGGGGAGTAGTGATGTTGCAGTGGGATTGTATCATCCCTGGGCACTTGCCCTAAAGTGATCCAAAGACCTTGGTCCTCGAGAATGAAGAGGGATTGTATCATCCCGGGACATTTGTCTAGAAGTGGTCCGGTGACCTCGATCCTTGAGAATGAAGAGGGATTGTATCTTCCTGGGACATTTGTCTAGAAGTGATCCGATGACCTTGGTCCTCGAGAATGAAGAGGGATTGTATCATCCTGGGACATCTGTCCAAAATAGATCCAGTGACTTCGGTCCTCAAGAATGTAGTGGGATTGCATCATCCTTGAACTTTGGTTTAGAAAGGTATCCGAAGGCTTCGGTCCCCGAGAATGTGGCAGGATTGCATCATCCTTGAAATTCGGTTCAGAAAGGTATCCGAAGGCTTCGGTCCCTGAGAATGTGGTAGGATTTCATCATCTTTGAACTTTGGTTCAGAAAGGTATCTGGAGGCTTCGGTCCTCGAGAATATGGCAGGATTGCATCATCCTTGAACTTCGGTTTAGAAAGGTATCTGGAGGCTTTGGTCCCCAAGAATGTGGTAGGATTGCATCATCCTTGAATTTCTATTCAGAAAGGTATCCAGAGGCTTCGGTCCTCGAGAATGTGGTAGGATTGCATCATCCTTGGACCTAGTCCTAAAGTGATAGGGACTGATTATCCCGTAATCAATCCGGTGACTTCGGTTGTCGAGAATGCGGTAGGATTGCATCATCCTTGGACCTAGTCCTAAATAGATAGGGACTGATTATCTCATAATCAATCTGGTGACTTTGGTTTTTGAGAATGTGATAGGATTGTATCATCCCTGGACTTAGGTCCAAAAGTGATCTGAAGACTTTCATCTTTGTGTTGTGGATTGCAGGTTATTGCTGATGATGATGACGTACTGATTGAAATATCAAAGTATGATGATGATGACGTACTGATTGAAAGATCAGAGTATGATGATGACGTACTGATCAAAAGTATGATGATGATGACGTAATGTTCTTCTGATTAGAAGCATTGGGGTACAAAGTAATACAAGTGGTTTTCCCAGTAGGACCATCGGGGACCACAAAAAGATACATATAGAATATTCTTCAAAGTTACAATATTTCAACACTCCCCCTTAACGAGAAGGGTATTCTACAACAACATCAACAACAACAATAACAAGAGAGGGAGAGAGCATCATCAGCATCATCAGGGTTAACACATCTATAAATCATTGGAAGCTTTTCAACATCATGCAGTCTTCATCTTCAATCTTCAGTATTCAACAACATCAACACTTTGACCGCTTCAATCAGCAACAATCTTTGACCGCTTCGATCAGCAACAATCTTTGACTGCTTCGATCAGCAACATCTTTGACCTTTCAATTAGCAGGCACATCTTCAGCTCTTTGACCTTTCGATTAGCAACATCATCTTCAGCCCTTTGACCTTTTGATCAGCAACATCATCATCAGCTCTTTGACCTTTCGATCAACAACATCATCATCATCATACTCTGATCTTTCGAACAACAACATCATCATCATCATACTCTGATCTTTCAATTAGTACGTCATCATCATCATACTCTGATCTTTCGATCAATAAGAGTCATGGGGTAGTACCCTCTAATTGTAAAGTTGGGTCATTAGCACCCCAATGTGGTTACTTGAGCCTACATGTGTAACTCAAGCCTACATGATTAACTCGAACCTACATGTCGGATGAGTTAACTTAAGTGAATGGATGAATATAAATAGAGGTGTAGTGCTCCTCATTTGGAGCACACACTCTCACTTGTGTAGCACATTAGTGGAGAGAGAGAAGTAACTGGAGAAGGAGGAGGATCAGGATTTGATCTCCTTGTTGGTTTTACCTTTTATCTTTTTGGGCATCTATATTGAGGAAGATTTTGCTGGGTTTTTCCCTTTAGGGTTTTCCCAGGATAAATCTGTGTTGTTCTTGTGATACTATTTCTTTCAGTGATCCTGATTATATGCTTTTGTTATGAAAATGAAATGAAATACTGATGTATTAGCTAAGTATATGAAAAGTTAACACTACCCCCATGTATGATAGGAGGGACCATTTAGGTGGAAGAGCCACTGCCCCCAGGCATGCCAAGTGGGATAGTGTGAGTGGACAGGACACTTCCCCCAGGCGTGACGGGTGGGACAGTATAACTGGTTAGTATGGGTGGCGGTAGCTGACTTATGATATTTTGCATGAAATTACTAGGGCCACCAACAGGAGTGTTTGTGGTGGTGTGGGGTATGGACGTGGGTTCACTGCCCATAACCAAGCCGAAAAATGGATCCGGGTTCACACCATCCATGGGGCTAGATGGTGCAGTGTGTAGATATGGCTCATATCGATATGATTCTAAGTCTGAATCAGAGGCTGTGTGGCCTTCTGATGGTGTAGAGGGTCGTCGAGAATGGTCTCGACGGTGTTGATTCAAGGACCCAAACTGTGGTGGATCGCCTCTTAGGTGTGAGGAAGAGCGTGGGGGATCAATTGTGTCTGGTTAGTATGTCAGGTGGTGAAATATGGTAGTGACATTTTGAACCCTATTTTTAGTGGCTTCTTATTGGATTTCAGGTGGTCACTTGGGCACCAAGACTGCCAAGAGATAGTGCTTGGCTTTTTCCTCACGGGAGTGCTAGTCAATCGGTGGGGGTCGTTTCCCATTTCACTTGGCAATTCCTCTTAGCAAACAGCTACTTTGGGGTTCCCGTGGTACTCCTCATAATGAGTTTTTGGGATAATCCCAAGTACTTTCCACAGTTAAGGTAGTCAAGGACTTATGTCCTCAAAGACTGCAAGTGTTTGAATTAGTGTAAATTATAAATTTTAATGGCTAGCTCAGCCTCATGAGCTGAGTTTGGTTGTTTTATTTGGTATGATTTGTGTGCATGTCCATTATATTTATGTTATACTTGGTGGTTTCTTGTATGGTTTATGAATATTTTGTAGAGATTGTTTGGTTTATTGCAACACTTATAACATGGATAAGTTGTTTATGAAAACAGTAAATTGTGAACAGAAATTTAAACACATGCCATACGTGAATCTGAACTATGGTAGCCTGACTAGGTGACTTCCTTACACCTGTATTTCTCTTCAACCTGGAAAGAGTGCTAGTCTCTCAACACAATGGGACTAATCCCATCTATAGATCCTCAGGTCACTCTCTGAGTGTAAGGTCGGTCAACAGGGAGGACACGAACGCCATGAAACACCCAACGGTCTCCACCCCCTCTACCTTCCAAGTCACCTGTTTTTAGTGGTCTTAAAAAATTACAGATGAAGTGCCTATTACTATACGAGATTCACCCTTTGTCTTATCCCATAATACCACGAAGGGTGATGACTGGGTAGAGGAGGAAGGGCTAGGCAAGGAGTTAATTTCCAATTAAGAACTAAAATTTAATCTATAGTATTTTTGTGCAAGCTTTAAGAAGAATCATTAAACCATTAACCATTTAAATTTAACAGTGATTTACACAAATTGGAATGAAATAAACACAGATGGCTAGACAGAAGCGGCAGAGCCGCACTAATAGTCTAGATAATTAAAAAAATTGAATCTAAGAGACAGATCATCTAGTTCGGGGCCAATGTGGTGAGGGGGTCACCAAATTTTCCAAAATACAGGAGAGGGGGTTGCTCAAAAATAGAAAACAAGAGAAATTTGTCTCCTGAGAGGGAAGTCACACCTTTCAAGAAAAACTGCGCGACTAGGTCACCTATTTCATCTTGATAAGTGCGACCTGGCCCGAAAACAGGAATTTTTTTTTACCTGAGCAGGAGACGACTGATAGTAACTTGTACTATGGCTGAATGAGCTTGGTTTGGCCTTAAGGAGGCTCAACTGTGAATTTAAATGTAGAAAAAGACAGATCTAAACTAGATTTAACAGAAAATTAAACTAGGGAAAATAAAAATTGAAACTTGGAAAATAAATCCAGGGATCCTATGGGATCAACCTAGTATGGTCACCAAATATGCAGTAGGGATTTCACCCTAGCTACATGCAGGAACTTCTACCTTCCATCTATAGGATGGAAGGGTAGGTTTCCTATGAGACTGGAAGAGAAACCTGCAAAACAATATTGAAACTAAACTATGAAACCCTGCATGAAATGGTTAGAAAACAAGAATGGTTGCAAGAAATCACTGGAAACCTACAACAAAGCATTAAACAACAAGCCTGCAAGCAAAATATGTTAGAAAACCAAAACTAAAATGACATAAAATAAAATTATACCTTCTGTGTTGGTGGAAATAGGCCACCATGCCCTAGCTTGGGGAAGCACCTCTCTCTATGGGATGGAAGCTTAGCTTGTGGAGCAATGGAGAAGAGGGAGGGTGAATGGCTTGAGAGGAAAAGGGTCTCAAGGCACTCACACAGACATCATAAATATAGGGAGAGAAGGAGTGTTTTGAGAGTGACCCCCACCCCTCTATTTATAGTTTTTTTCTAGAGATTTATGGTTTTAAGCCCTTGGTTAGGGATTTAGCCCCTTTCACCCAATTCTTAGCTCCTTTTGGGGTTTTAAGATCCTTTGAGGGGTTTTAACCCATTTTTGGAGATTTTAGCCCCTATGAGAGCTATTTTGGCTCTTTTTAGGGGTTTTTAAGCCCTTTTTCATATTTTTGAGCCTTTCTGAGGGTGTGGGGGTCAAATGAGGGTCATGCATGATGTCTTTAGGTGGTGTAGGTCATGTAGAGCTCATACTAGGGATTTTTTGGGTTAACACTACCCTTGAGCCTCTTGAGATTAGAGATCAGTGCTGACATAGGGTCAAGAGAAGGATGCACCTTGGAGATCCAGGAAGAGTGGACAATATCACAAAACTATTTTTCCAGAATCCATGCCCTATTGAACTTCAAAGGGTAAAGATGAGAGGTAGGGGCCAGATTCCACTCAAGGAATACCAGGTAGTGATTAGACACCTCATAGGGATGTATCCAATGCTTGTAGTAATTGAGAGTAGGAATAAGTTGGAGAGATGCCAGGAACCTATCTAGGCGCTTGCTAACACCCTCTAGTCCAGGCCTCCCATTCCTCCAAGGAGAGCCAAGGTGGTGAGGGTCCAAGTCCACCATATTAGCAGAATCCAAAAGGTAATTAAAGTAATGTACCGTATGATCCATTCGAGCATTGCTTCCCCAGATCTCAGTGTCAGATAGGGTAAAGTTTCAGTGCCCTTCTAGTATAAGGTTGGGATAGTCAAATATGCATCCAGTAAGGAAATTATCCCAAAAGGTGACTCTGTTAGAATAGGGTTCATAGCAATTCATAATGGAGAAGACAGAGTCAATACCCTTAAATATTTCTTTGACCAAAATACCAACAAAGGATTGGAAGGCCTTACATCGAGTAAGGTGTGGGTTCCAACCAGTGAGTAGTCCTCCAGAGATACCATGAGAGTAAAGAGCACAAAAGTCCCAACCAAGTTTCATCTTAGAAAAAAGGTGAAGTGTAGAGACATGATCACACATAGTTTCCTGAATCAAAATCATGCTAGGTTTAAGAGAAGAGAAGAGAGACCTTACGGATTTTTGTTTGGGAAGCGCCTAAAACTCACGGATATTCTTGAATATGATCCTCATAGGTCAACCTAAGAATCAGGTGACAATGCTCTAAGTGTCTGCGGGGATTTCATTGATTTGGATGTTTCTTTGATCCTAGCCGAGAGAGGAGTATAGAGGCCTGAAGAACGAGAAGCATCATAGGTTTTTTCTTTCCTTGACTTACAGATACTTACATTTTATAACCTTTTAGAATCCATGGGAATCGTAGAAGGTGATATAGGAGAATTTTTTGAGAAAATATCCTAGGACTCGAGGAGCGATGGATCCATAAAGGATGGAGAGGAGATGGGGCTATGAGATGGATCAGAAGTTACATGGGAGGTGTTTCTCGAAAGAGGTGGAAAGTCCTCTAATGTGAAAGAAGGAGGATGAACCATGAAATTATTAGTGTGTGGGGTCTCAATAATGGGATCAGAGCAGGTTGTTTGAGAATTATTAAGTAGCCATGAAGAAGTCATCAATGCAACAGCCTTGGCTAGAGTCTTAATGTCCTGAATGTACTGAAGTTCACCTTTTGCAAGATCACCAAAGGAGGTTGAGGAGGAGGAATCATAAGGACCCACATGTGTGGGAGAACCAGAAGAATATAAGGGAGGTGAACGCTCAATAGGAAGACCTAAAGAAGGTTCATATTCAGAGTAGCCAAGGCTTAAGGGTAGACCATGTCGCAAAGAAGAGAACTTAGACTTTAAATGGAAAGTTTCATGGCAGTAGTTGCATCTGAAGGGAATGTTTAGATAATCCAGTATTTAGGTAAATACCAATAGAACCCAACAATATCAATATCTAGGAGGAGCCCTTTGGATACATCTAGCTCAACCAGAACCTTTGCTATTCTTTTATCAAAGATTTGGTGGAAATATTTCTATAAAGCCACAAATCTCCCAATGGAGTTAACAACACCTATCAAGAAATCCTTGTTCCATAAGGAGAAGGGTAAAGCCAGTAACAGAAGCCAAAGGTTTCGTTTGACCACTCTTTCATTGAGTGGGTCAAAATTTGTGTGCTAGCAGTTGAGAACCAGCGAGCCGTTATTGATAGTCCATAGAGAGTTAAGTATGTGTGAGGCATCCGCATCTTCAATGAAAACAAAAACTAACCATATTTTTTCCAAGAGACTGATGGTCAGTACATAGTTTAGGATGGGTTTCCAATGAGTGGTATCCCATGCCACCCTCTCTTCCTTATGCATACTACAGTATTCGAGATGACCAATCAGTTCCCTTTGACACAACTCAGAAATCCTATCCAGCATAACGTTCCTTCCCAGAACATAACGGCACTTAGTATCCAGCTCTTTCAGGAGTTTGGATCGTCGCCGAGAGGAGTTATAATGGGAAGGTCAGTTAAGACCCCAAAGGGGACCAATAGGTGGATATATTTTGTATCTCTTTTATTGCTAGTGTCATAAAAGAGATACAAAATTGTTGGCATTTTCAAAATTTGGGAGCATTCTTTGTATGTGTTTAAATTATATGGGCTACTATTATTTTTCAACAATTCATAATATGATTAAGAATTTATTGATTGATGTAAATGCTTTTTTGTATTCATATTGATATGTAGCATAATTTTTTAACAATTTATAATATTGATTTCACATAACGATTGCATTTCAATTTATATCAAGTATAATTTGTAATAATCAAAATTTTATAGCCAATTTTTTATTTGTACCAATTGAATGTGTATGGAACATGTGAATACGATTCAGAAACATTATAAAACAACATATATTTTAATGAAATGATATTGCAACTAATGGAATCATGACCACAAATTGAAAATCCATAGTCTTATGACTTAAGCATGACTACGTTACTACAATATTGAGTTTCATCTTGATATATTTTTATTTTTTGAGCACTCCTAACATATCCATAAAAGATTATGACTTTTATTCAATGCGAAAAAACCATTTTGGTAAGCAATGATTTAGATGTGCATAAGAGACCAATGAAATGATACTCAAAATAACATAACCATAACCTTTATGAATGTCACAATGCAACAAAAACATTTTGCAAATAGTCGCAATCTTACATAATTTCAAATGAGATGATATTGCAAGTAATGAACATTTGATATTCACAAATTGAAAATTTATACTCTCCCTATTATATTTCAAGAACAATATCATTTAATTTTTAGTGGCTTAAAGCATCCTCCTTGTACATAGTAATGTCACAATGATTTTGTTGCAATGCAATATTCAACAGAAACTATGTTCGATTGTGGGATTCCTTCATGGCTATCTTAGATTGTAACTTTCATGCTTGCAATGTTCCTCAAATAGTTTAATGGATTGTAATATAGATCATTTTGTATGCATGTGATATCAACAAAAATACTCTTGTAGCTCATTGCTCAAAGCTATTGTAGGACTACATTGGTTTTGTTGGAGGATCTATGAAGTTATCACCTCTTTAAGGGTGTCAGGGTGACAAGAAAGTGGCCATGTAGAGTAGAAAGAGGAGAAATACCTTGAATAGCAAGGTGGATGAGGTCTTTGTGGTAGTTAGTAAATATATCATGCTTAACAATATTATGGACCTTGATGGTTGCACCATAGTTGGGAAATTTCCGGGGCACATAATGTATTTGAACTCTTTGGGTTATTAGGTTCAAGTTAATTAGCTCTCAATGCTTGCGTATATTCATGATTTCCACTCCTTAGCTCATGATTTGTTGGGGTTTGTATTTAAGGACAACATGGATTTGTTGGTTCTTGGAAATTCGCAGGTGACAACAGTAAAGGATTCTCCCCAATCAACGTTCCCAACTAGACCGTTGACTGTTTGGTGTAGGGAATCTGTCCGGTTTGCAGTCCGGCTACCGTAGGTCAAGGTGACAAAAACAAAGGGTTTTACCGGTTGCGGCCCGGTCCACCGAGTTTTTGTAATTTTGACCTACGGTAGCCGGACCGCAAACCGGACGGATTCCCTACACCAAATAGTCAACGGGCTAGTTGGGAACGTTGATTGGGGAGAGTTCTTTACAGTTGTCGCCTACGAATTTCCAGGCCCCAACAGTTTTGGCACTAGAAGGAGGGCCGCCAGTGCATGGCTGGCCATGGAAAATTACTTTTCCCAGGATTACCTTGCCAGCATATATTTGAAGCCTTCAGCCTAACCCAGGTACTCACAGGTTTCGGTTATACCTTGAAGCAAGAAATCCTATTCTCATCCTGCGTTGTTCTTTGCTCAGACTCTTGTTCTTGTAGCTGCGCTTATGGCTGGCATAAATGTAAATCAGCCCAACCCATTACCAGCATGGAGAGCAAGGTCTCCTTTAAACCTTACACCACCATTACATAACTTACCTCAGCATTTTGACAAGTTGTTGCCTAAGTTTGACCCCGAAGAAAGGATTGTTGTAGATGATCACCTGCAAAGTTTTTATCTAGCATTAGAAGGGCTAAGGGCTGAGGAACATGAAGATGTGGTCTATAGACTGTTCCCTCATACCGTGAAAGGAGCAACTGCATCCTGGTATTTCAATCTGCCTGCAAATTCTATTCCTGATTGGGACACCTTCGAGAAGGTTTTCAGAAGTAAATACACCACTCATAGAACTCATGCCTCATTAATGAAAGGTCTTGGTTTGTTAAGAAAAGAGAAGAATGAGAAGGTACCTATTTTCACTCAGCGATTTTCAATGTACCTAAAGAACTTCTCTGAAGCTGACAGACCCTCAGACAAGGTCTTAATCGAGTATTATACCTCAGCCCTAGGGCCTGAGTTGGCCATGTTTGCCAAAATAAAATCCAAACCCACATTGATAGAGACTTATGAAGAGGCCGAAAGAGTAGAGGGTGAGAGGGAAAGTGTAGAAGATTATCTTGATCTACCTGGATAGAAAAATGCAGATAGAAGAGTTTTGGTGTTGTCCAAACCCAGAGAGGGGCACTCACATGACCTTGAAGGAATGATGAAAACAATGCAGAAGCTTTACAACCAAATAATAGACTTGGAAAAAGAAAGGGACATTCATAAAACTTATAAGCCCTACTATCCGAAAAGAGGAGATAATAACCAATGGAAAATCCCTCCCCCAAATTCAGACTCAATGAATATAATAGAAATAGGGGGGGATAATTTCTGTACTTTTCACCAGCAACCTCACTCTGAGAAAAAGTGCCCTCAATGGTTGAATTCAATGTCTTTGGTAATGAATAAGTTGCTGGACTCCAAATTGACTGAATACAGTGGTGAAGAAGGAGGAAAGGAATAGATCATAGAGAAACAAGATGATGATGCCATGCTCTTATGGAATGGTGTTTCGCTGTTTGACACAGAAGAAAATGCTCTCAAGTCTCAGTATACACCTACAGCCACAAAAGATAAGAACCTAGCAATTAAGGACAATGCAATACTTCTAAAATTGCAAGAGAAAGTCAAGAGGCAAACTGATGTGAAGGCTAAAGATGACATACCTGAAGCCGCTACTTACAAACAGGAAACAGAGCCACTCGTTGAGTCTGCCAAACCTGTGGAATATGATGAGTAAATAAAAGCTGACAAACTGCAAGAGAATATGCCCATGATAAACGAACCTATGGAAGAAAAGATTGAATTAACCAGCACAAGGAAAAATAGCGCTCCACCTTTCCTTGTGACTCTTGAAATTTTAAACCATAAGGTGCATAATTGTTTGGTGGAATCTGGATCATCCATTAATGTTATGCCTCTGGTAGTTTGCAAAAAACTTAATGGGTAGATAAAACCTACTATTTGGGACGTCACTCAACTCGACAAGACTAGTGTCAAAGTAGTGGGGGAAATGGAGAATGTTCTGATTCGATTGTCTGCAAATAAAAGGACATGTCATTACATTGATATTGTAGTAGCAGACATACCGGATGGCTATGGAATGATCCTGAACTGAGATTGGACAAGAATACTGAATGGGTACTTTGCTTCAGATTGGTCTCACTTGTGGTTACTTCATAAGGGCAGTCCAAACCTGATTAAGATATTAAGAGAACCCTACATGAAGCACAATGTCACTAAAATAGGAGAAGAAAATGAATCTGCTGAGTCTATCCTGGGAAATTATCTGACTGAGCTTGCATTAAGACATCTTACTCCGAGAAAGGCTAGTTTTATTACTGACACCCAGCTTGAGCTCCTTCAACTTCCTCAGGCTGTAAAAGATGATTATAGAATCACAAACATGTTTTCAGTTTCAAAAACAACACAGATAGACCATGGTTAGATATCCCATGTCTGTGATCCAGCCCACCCTTTAACTCTCTAGATTTAAAAAAATTTCAGGAGTGGGCAAATTTTTTTCTTTCTGCTTTGTACATAAATAAATTGTTTGTTTTCTTTAAATTCTTTGAGGCTGTTTTTTGTTGTTAATTGTTTTAATATTGTTTCCTTTTGATTTAATGCTTTGCTAGCTTTTATTTTGGTTTTGAATAAAGAGGAAAACTTTTGGTTGCAATGGAAACATCAGGGTTCTTCATTAACTGAAATCTTGAGCAAAAGACTGTGCTTTAAAAGTACAGAATGTCTTCTAGTAGCAGTGTTCCTAGCTGGAAAAGCATTCATTGAAGTCTTACTTAACCCCTGTAAATAACTCAGAAGTGAAAGAGGTCTGGAATACTATTTCGAGGCTCCATCCATTTCACATCTTAAATACCCAAGGGGGTGATGGAAAAAGACTCACGGAAAGGAAGCAGAGTAAGACAATATATCATATATAAATGACCCCATGTCATATATTCAAAAGAGCAATAAGCTATCAAGAGTCAAAACTCCTTAAAGAAAGCAATACCTATCAAAGAAAAATATCAAAGCATGAAGTACTAAATGGCCACAAGATCCTCTCCGTCCGTGAATATGAAATACATTGTTCACACAAAAGGACACTATGGGATAGAGGATCCTGAATTAAAATTCGGTAAGAAAGGCCTGCAGGAGGACTCATATCAAAAGAACTAAAGTTCAGAAGGAACAAAAGTGCAGTTGGCATGGGAATGAGGAACAAAAGGATAATACTATTACCCTCTGTTACAATCCTGTGGTGTCCAAGCTGTAAACTACCTAAGGACAGGAAAAATAAACCTCAATTATTTGGCCTCAAAAGAGTTATTCAGACTGGCAACACTTCTGATGTTACCATCTCCCAAAAGAATGGACTTCTTTAAATAATTTAAATGCATTATTTGGTTTGCTTAGGAATACAAGTGTTTAGAAGATTTCCAAATTTATTCAAATAGTCTCGCACTGGGAGGGAGTTGAGTCATAGATCTAGGGTTCACCAGGTAGTCGCCAATTGTTGCAGCTGCAACAATTTCCCAAAATTCCAAAAAAATTAGGACCCTCCTTTTTGCTTAGTATTTTCGCTTCCTCTTTGATTTGGTCTGAGAATTTTCCGAAAGAGTTGCTTATGTTTGAAGTTGTTTATCACCTGTTGAATTTCTCTCTAGTGCTGAAAAGTTTACATTTTTATCAAGCCTTATCATTATCTTTGATTACCTTTGAAGCCACTTTGAATTGGAAGTTTGTTCAATTGACTTTCCCACTGTTGCGGAGGTTTTTTTTCCTTGTCGTTTTCCGCCGTTGCGGGTGACTTTTGGTTCTGTGTCAGAAGGTATGATTATTTCCTTGTCCACCGTTGCGGACGGTATCTGCATTTACCCTCCGTTGTTGCAGATCATTTTGGGTTTTGGCTTTCGATTTCTTTTCGATAAATGTGTTTTAAGCTTGGCGGAGTATTGGTTTGAAGCGGAGGCTTTATCGTTTATTTCTCTCACCGTTGCGGAAGGAAATCCATTTTCTTTTCCCCCCGATCCTTATTTGTTTTAAGTCATTGGGTCCCATAGTTGCGGACGGTTCCGCAGTTCGAGTTTCCGCCGTTGCAGGTAGAAGTTGGCTTTCATCACCCGATCCTAAAAGCCATCCGACGTCCGATCATTGGTTTTTTGTTTCGCCTTACCTATTCGCCATTGTGGAGGAGGTTTCGTTTGTCTTCCGATCAGCTTTGCTGCCGACGTCTGATATATTTTTCTCGCCATACTTCTCCGCCGTTACGGATGATTTTATTATTGAGTCGTTCGTCATTCTAGAGGGAAATTCACTTTCTCCCTCCGATCAAAGCTCCTTGACGTCCAGTGTATAGTTTCACCCGCCATGTTGACTTTGTATATATATGAGCGGGTCACAGGGTTTGTTTATCATTTCAAAATTGTCGACTAGTGTGCTCTGTCATTATCTGTCGCGCTCACCTGTTTCTCCATTTGCAGTACTTTCGGTCCAGGTGTCTTCACCGTGCTCGGCGGTTATTTCCACGTCGGCTACGCGTCCGTGCTAGGTAGGTCCTATTCACCTGTTCTCGTTCCGTTGTGACATTCGGTATGGTTTTATGTGGTCAGTTTGGATTGCGATGGTTTGTTTGCCCCGGTAGGGTTCCAGTTCTGTTGTTTTTCACGCCTATATAAGTAGGAGGATTTTTAATCTGGACTATCAGTGGGGGTTTTTTTTAACTCACAAACTTCTTATCTTGGACCATGGCCTCTGTTTGCAACCCCCGCGCGTTACCAATGGGGGCTTGGTGCAGACGGCCGTTGCGTCGTCTGCACCAAGTTGCCCCTGGTGGTAATGATTGTGCAGGAGGGGGGGGTTATGGGCGTTTTCCTTTGAGTACCTGTTAGTCCTCACCACAGTTATGGCCCTTATTTTACCTGCACCACTTGAACCTCAGCCTGTGTTGCTCACGCCGTCCCGTGCGGCCCTTTTGTGCTCAGTCATTTAAAACCCTAGCCGGTTAGAGGGGATATGCGTTGTTTTAGTTTGTTAAACAGGAATCTCCTGGATAGTGGTTCTAATCGAAGCGCCATTTGCAGTAAAATGACAGTAGTACCTACAATGTGTATTCGGCTTAATGTAAAGTTTTCTCCTGCGAACTGCACAAGTGCTTGTTGATTTTAGTCTGGCTAGGCTATTGGTTGTTAAAATGTTTGTTATTATAAAACTCAGGAGACCCTCACAGTCATACTGCATATGACTACTTTCGATTATCTCTTTTGTTATTATACACAGACTAAACTACCGAGCACTGCGTCTTGTATTTTAATGGTTTTGATGGTCAGGGCATTTTTTTTACTGCACATGCATGCATTCGCTTCCCTACTTGTTATCACATTAAAACACATGAAAATGGCCCCTTTGCATATGGATGTAGTTTATTGCAGTCTAGAATATGGTTGATGGGATGATTTAATATCATACAGAAATGTTGTGTATCATGCCAAGATATAGACGAGATCATTAATAGTGTGCATTTGGTTGTAATAATCCTGTTAGTCAGGCCAGTCAGGTTATGCAAGCTTATATCTTAGTTTCATCGACTAGTTGCTGTCATATTACACACAGAAAAAATAAAATTCTGCACAATGTCTTGTGAATGTTTGCAATTTGAATTGCTTAATATATCAAGGTGTTATACATGGTAGGAATAACTCACAATGTCCAAGAGACAGAAGAAGAAGGCCCCCATGGTCGAAGAAGGACCAGAAGTCGAGGTTGTCACGAAGACCGAATACATCTATGAAGACACCCAATGTGTTTCTGGTGTTGAACCCGAGTACAAATGGGGTGAAATATATAGATTAATTTCCCGCAGGGAGGTTCCCAACATGGGCCTCGAAGAAGAACCTCTCTATGCTAACATAGAGAAATATTCTATCATGAAATTTGCCACCAGACCAGAGCTATTCCCATGCTCTGAGGTAATTGGCTGGATTTTTCCCCGAGCAGATACAACCACAATGATCATAGGAAATGTTGAAGGACAGGGCTATGATGCATTCATCCTTGGATATGTGGCATTGGCTTATCATCTACTAGAAGCCCAGGTTTTCTTATCTGACGATTGGCTGGATAGCATCAGAATGGACCTGGTGGAAACTCTTAAGAAAATGCTCTTGCAGGGAAAGCTTTACCGATATAGGTAGACCGGTGAGTATGATACAGCGAGCTTGAGGGCTCCCTACAGGTTTATAGCTCTGATGCTTAATAGGATCTTTGGGAGAGCTCATGGCAGACTCTTCAAGCTTGAATGGATACCTATTATCTTTCATGTGGCAACCCAAGGAATAGTCTTCAATTGGGCCAGCCTTGTATCAAGCAGTCTTTCCTCTTGCTTGGACGTAACCCTGGGAGGAGAAGCTTAGAAACGGTCTGAATTTTACATGAGTTCAATATTAATAGACTGCATATTGTGCAACCAGGATTTTCCCGGTCTCAGGTGCATCTGGGACAGGGAAAGGATGCCTGTGTATGCCGCTTATAGACCATTGTGGGCTCACTAGTACCATAGCCATTACAGAGAGGTCTGTGAGCACTTCATTATGCCTCTGTACACTCTCATTTTCCAAAAGGAGTGCGACTGTATGTCAGAAGAAGCCATGCAAGTGATAGGAGAATACGCGGATTATTTCTTAACTGAAAATGGTATGTACATCCAAATGTTTGGAGGATCTAAAGCCCCTTTACTGCTGCAACGGATTACGTAGTCCACAAAGAGGTAGTCAGACAAGTATTCATAGATGGAATAGGCAGTTTTCTTTTCAAGCACAAGAAGACTGCCTACCCTCCTTTTCCATTCAAGCTAGGAAGCTACAACTTCACCAAGGTGAAGCAAGCTGCTGAATTCATAGAGGAATTGCAGAAGTTCCATTTTGGTGAGATGCCTTTCCAAAGAAATGATACTCAGGGGAAAGTAGCGGAGCATTGTAAAGAACACAAGGTTCACTTTGAATACACCCACCACTTTGATAGGGGAGAATCTGTCTTCCGGAATGCCCCAAACACAACAATGCTAATGAGAAGATTCAAGAAAAAGATTACCACCAAAGGTGGAAAAGGGGATGAAAAGGCAAAGGCTGAAGAGGGGGCTAAAAGGAGAAATGAAGAAGCCCAGAGGTTGGAAAAGGAAGCTTCAGAATGGCTTCATTCAGAAGAAGAAAGAAGAGCTGCCCAAGAAGCAGCTGAGAAAGCAAAAGAGGCAGCCAAAGAAACAAAAGAAGCAGCTAGCCAAGCAGCTGAGGACGCAAAGAGGAAGCTCGATGAGGAGCTCCGCGAGCAAGAAGCTGAAAGAATAAAGTTGATAAAGCAGTTAGCTTCTGAAACAGCAGCAGAATAGACCCAGGAGGAGGAAAACCTCGAGGTTCAAACCTCTCAAACACCTTCTGCCAGCACACCCATGGTCCCCTCACTCACATTGGTCCCTTTTGTCCAGAAAAAGGGAGAAGAAGTCCCTGACTTCAATACTGTTTATTATGATAGTATTACGGAGAGAAATTCCTATGGCTTGGGGTACCACTGTTAACACCCAAAAAGGGTTCACTGCCTCATCTACCCCACTACATGGCTCATTTGTCCACTTTCCTACCATATTTCCGTCAAAAACCCATAAAACCATCTAAAAAGCCTCCAAAAGGCCATAAAACCCTCTTTTTCTCCAAAAATATCCAAAATTCCTCCAAAAAAGCAAAAATCTCCAAAAAGGAAGAAAAAATATAAAATATTGAGGAAAAGGAGGAAAAAACCCTAAACAGCTGAAACCCTAAACCTAAACCAGCACTCCACCACTATAAATAAGTGATGGAGACCCCTTATTCACAATCCACAATCACAAGTATCCTGCCTCTGCCAAAATTGCTCGTGAAATCCTAGCTCACCATTGAGATACTTTCACCATTGAGAGCCCCTTTTGGCCCATTTCCACCATTGGAGAAAGAGAAGAAGTAGCTTGAAGCTCGGAGCCACCGACTCGGATCACCGCAAAGGGATTCACCAACCTTCACATTGAAGGTCAGATTAATACAAAATTACTATTTACTTTTTACTATTTTGCTTAATTAACTTGTTTAGATTTAGCTTTTGATTTCAGTTATAACTTTTAATTCACATATCATTGAACTGCTACCAAGGAATCCATTGTCCTTAGTAGGTACTCATTCATACAAGCTAGGGAGAAAACCCTAGCAACAGTTTTGGCGACTCCACTGGCTTTTTTATTTATTTTATTTTCCATTTTGTCCTTTCGGCTGTCGTTTTCGGCCGCCGTAAACCGTCATTTTTTCCCTCACAGTCGCGTTCTGACCGCGTACTTTTCCCTGTTTGCTGCGCTCCGACCACGCCTGTTAGCTATTTTACCCGCGACCTGACCGCACCTGTTTTCTTCAAACCCGCGGTCCGCCCGCGCCTGCCTTCCATAAACCCGCGACCCGACCGTGCCTATTTTCTTCAAACCCGCGGTTCGCCCGCGCCTGCCGTCCAAAAACCCGCGACCCGGCCGCACCTGTTTTCTTCAAACCTGCGGTCCGCCCACGCCTGCCATCCAGAAACCCGCGACCCAACCGCACCTATTTTCTTCAAACCCACGGTCCGCCCGCGTCTGCCGTCCAGAAACCCGCGACTTGACCGCGGCTGTTTCCTTAAAACCCGCGGTCCGACCGCGTGACTTCGCCCCTGACTCGCGATCTGGATTTTGCACTTGTTTTTGCTTTTTGAACCCAGCCCCTTTGCTGCCATATTTTCTGCACCAGCATAGCCACCTGTTCTACCTGCAGCCCTACAGCCATCTTTGTCCCCCTCTACAGAACTTTTTAAATTTTTTTAGCATTGTTTATTCAGATAATCTTGCATGGTAAAATTTTTTAATTCAGTATTATTGATATTTACGAAGTTGCCCTGGCACTTCTTTTCTGGGTTCATAACCTCACAAGTACACAATCTGTCACCTAATTCAAGTGAGACTTAAAAACTACTTAACTCAACCAACATTCTAACCCCACTTGGGGAACATAAAATAATTTTTGTAGTTAGGTAGGATCGGGGGGATAGGCTTCCAATAACACCCCTCAGTTATTGACACTTGAGACATAGTTGTTGTCCATTAGGGAACCAAAATCCCTTAGTATTTTTTGACACGGTCACAACCGGTTTATCAGAGGGCCTCTCCCTTAGGAGGGTTGAAGTCGTGATATTGGTTCCGGAGGTCTGAGTGGAATACCGAACTCCATTCAGTAACTGAAGGGCTACCTTTCGCAGTTCTTGGGATATCCCTATATAGGGGTATTGCGGTTAAAGGACCAAGCGGCAGATTTACCTTTCTGGACGTGTCATGAACGGGGTATCTTAATTGCCATTCTTCTAGGATTTGACTACCCGGTGTCCCTCCCGGTAGGGGGATACCTGAGCCACTTGGCTTTACTATTCATATTGTCTGACTTGGATTTCATCACCTTGCAGAGGATATGTCTAGTTGAGTCATAATACTTTTAGTTAGGTGTTTGCATGCTCCCTTACCTCCTTTTTGTCTAGTGAGTCCACCGGTTTTTATTTTGTAGGCAACCTGCTGTTTTTTGGTATTCTGACCATTTCTGTTGACACTCCGCCTATTGTAGCACGCAGTTATAGTGGGTGTTGGCCTGAGCACCCTATTTTTTGAGCTCTCCTTCTGCACACTCGGTTGCATTAGAGTTTTTGAGCTGATTTGTAGTTACCTCAACCCACAGAGATTTGACTCCATTTGTCACCATTGAGTCTGAAGACATTCTCGGCGCCTCAGAGGCGAGCCTCCATAGCACGGTTCACTTGACACCACCCATCATCGACACAGGTCATCATCCCTTGATACCACTCATCATAGATCTCGAGCCTTGTCACTTGATTCCACTCATCAGCGGCATAGAACTCCGTCACCAGATACTGACGCCCCTTATTTTACCTCCGACTCCGAGCCAGACTCTGAGAACCCCCTTTACACTACCCCCACTAGCCCCATGGCTGGCGTGACTCCCACTCCCATTTTGGTAGGGACCGTTGGCGGCACATCCACCATGACAGCAGTTACCACACCTACTTTGGGTATGCCCTCCACGGGGGCCCCCTCTACTGTTCCCCTCACAGCACTGATTCCCACAGCGGGAATACCTATCCCCACTCCATTAGTGACCCATACTACCCATGGTGGTGCAGGACCGTCCTATACCACCTTAGTTCCCCCACTTGGGGGCAACCTCCCTCACATGACCCCTCCGCTTGGGGGCATCGGCCCCAATTTGGTCCAACCCACTACCGTGTCACATCCTTCGTCCAGTTTGCCATTCATGGCTAGCCTCAACCTGCCTGACCTAGCCAGATTAACCAACGACCCCATCCGACACGACCCTACGTGGCCTCACATGCCCACCAAGCTCCCCTCTGACGTCCCTAAGTTCGAGGGAAAGGTAGGTGAGGACCCATAGAACCATATCATGTCCTTCCATCTATGGTGTTCCTCCAACTCCATAGTAGATGACTCTATTCGCCTCCGTTTATTACAGCGCACTTTCACTGGCTCTGCTGCCAAGTGGTATATCAAACAACCCCATGGAACCCATGCCACCTTTACTTCCCTTGCCTCGACCTTCCTGCAGTTCTTCCAGTTACCTGTCCGCTATGACGCAGGCGTTGAGATCCTACTATCATGCAGACAAAACACGGCTACCCACATCATGGATCACATTCATGAATGGCGTCGACGCCGTAGCCTATGCAAAATCAAGTTAGATGACCAGATCTTCCTAGATTGGTTCCTCAAATCCATCCTTCCTATCATTGCTAAGGATGTGGCATCCGAACGAACCTAGTCTAAAGAAGAGGCTATCCTTAAATCCCAACAGTTCGATCTCATTTATGCCCAGTCAGGTTATCTCTAAACCATTATACCTGACGCCCCTCGCGACAATTCCTCCTAGCACGATGCGCCAGGGGCATCCCACGCTGCCGACGGCATCATTGGCCGTGTCTCTTCGCAGCCTCAACCATTTTCCATAGCCCATCCTACCCCTGGCCCTGACCCTTTGCGGGCTACCTCACACTCTGGAGCAAACAACCCGTATGCTCCCATGACACATCACCACCATACCCATGGACCCTCATGTCCACCACAGTGTTTTGGTCATGCGACTCCTGCTCACGTCCCCCCTGTCGCACCTCAGTCCTACTATCACCAGCAGGCTGCACCAACCCCTGCGGCACACCCACAACCCGCTCCATAGCACTATCAGCAACCCCCTCAGGTTGCTGCACCTGCGCAGCCTCCACTTACATATCATCCACCGTAGCCTGCTCCCGCCCACGCGCAACCTTAGAATCTACCTGCTGTCCAAGGGCAAGTTTACGCTCAACAAAACCCGCAGCAAAACTAGAACAACCAACGCAACCAGGGCCAACAAAACCGCGGCAGAGGCCGAAATCGTGGGAACAACCAACCGACCGAGCAAGCTGGTCAACACCCTAATCCTCCCGCTAGTAATAATGCGGCACCTGATAACCAAAACCCTGATCGCCCACCCAAGCAGGCTAAAAACCCCAATTTGCGCACAAACTATCCTTGTTCTATTTGCGGGGTCTATGGCCACTACACACATTTTTGTCCACATATGGAGTGAGTTCGGAAACTCTTTATTGCAGATGTACACCGCCAAGGGCAGGAGGCTCCTCAAGCACCACCCAACCCCCCACAACCTCAGCAGCCACCTTTGGTGCTGCAAAACCCCTTACCAACCCAAGGCGTAGTGAACACTAAACCGTTGGCTCCCCCTCAAACAAATGCACCAACCCAACAAATCACTTACGCTACTCCTGATCAACCCATGTTCGATTCAGGGACCCACCACTTATTGATGATGTTCTCCGATGAGGTCAACCTCCAGACCCGGCGGAACCAATATGGCTCCACCCCTGAAGCCCCTCCTACCGATACACCTACTAACACTCATCCCACTGATCAGGCATTATGTATACCTCAACCTCCACTAGATGGCACTCCCAGAGCGCCCCGTTTCCCACTTCACCATATCAACAATAACCCCAATGCGCGGGCTGCGTCAAACTACAACATTGTCGATGACTTAGCCCAATCCCTCGCAGCCATGTTTGCATTAGAAGTCTTAAAAAACTGCCCTTCGCAGCGCAAGAATTTACTCTCAGCCATTGGGGCTATTGATCCAAATGATTCGCAGTTAATGGCATTTGATTTGGACCAATCTGAACCCCGTCTGCCTTCCACTTTGGCATTCCAAGTTTCTGTTTCCATTCGGAATTTTGTCATCCATCGATGCATTATTGATGAAGGTGCCTCTACATGTGTCATTCCCACCTCCATCTGGCAAAAAATGGGATCCCCCCCTCTACAGCAGTCCTCTACTGCATTGCGAGCCTACGACGGCCATTCAACTCAACCCCAAGGCCTATTAACGAATGTCCCCGTCTCACTGGCTGGTAAAATTGTCCTCATAAACATCGAGGTTATCAATGCATAGCTTGATTACAACCTTTTGCTTGGCCGCAGCTACATGTATGCCATGCGGGCAGTTGCTTCTACCTTTTTTCGTACCATGATGTTCCCCCATGAGGGACGCGTGGTCAAGGTTGACCAACTCACTTACCATGATCCCAATGCCCCCGCGGCACCCAAAAATATTCTCCCCATGGTTGAACAACCTGTTTTGGGTGCCACCACCTCATTCGTTTCTTCTATGGGGCCCGGATTTTACTCAGACGCACCAATGACCTCGACCTTCCCATCTCTTCCACCCCCGTCACCTGCCACTGAAGTGTCCGACCTATGTACCCTGTCCCATAACACGCGAACTCCTACTAATCAACTGCCCTTGTTGCCTCAACCCCCTTTGGTACCTAGTAACATTGGTGCTACACCCATCCATACCATTCCTTTCCTCTTCCCTCCCTCAGGAGTAGTTAGCGCCCCGGTCATGGCCACCCTCAGCCTTCCTGGGTTAACCTTAGGATTACCCGTTTGGTATCTTTCGCCTCCCGGTCGTCCGCCGACACCAGATGTTGTCCTGCAACCGGTGCAACCCATTGTCACTACTAGTAAACCACCTCCCGGTTTCGCTACCCCGTCCTCCTCCGCAAAACCCCCCCCTCTTCTTACCAAACCCACTGGGGGTAGAGGCCCCCAACCTTACACTGCTGTCCCACCTCCTAAGACAGTCAAAAATCCCCTTGTGTTTCGTGCTCCTCCCAAATTCGCGCTGTGCGATGAGTTGGGCCATGCGACTCACCTATGTCCTCAGTTACCGGCGTTACAGGAATACATGCAGCTACTTGACGACGACCCCACTATCCCGGTTGTCCATCTAGATTCAACCCCTATGCCTCGCGACAAATCCCTGCGCACCAACCACTCCTGTGCCTTATGCGGTGTCTACGGGCATTACTCACATCACTGTCCCGATCTCCCTGAGTACAGAGCAACTCTCTTTGAAATGAACTATCTGGATCTTGAGACGGCACCACCCACCATTGTGGAAATCCACCCCCCGGACTCTTCCTCTTCCGAAGAGGTTAATACCGTTTATATGATCTCTTCCACCACTACTCCTTCGTCAACCAATTTGACGACACAAACATTCCATACGA
>LPNX010863756.1:323001-333327 GCA_001517045.1 Pseudotsuga menziesii | reverse complement strand
CTAGCAAAAGGCAAGCTTGGGAAGAACACAACAGTGCTCCAAGGGACAAAGGGATGCAGACTCAAGCATAAGTTCTGGCAACAATGGACTATAATTTTGTTACTCTCAATTCTCTCTTATGCTTTCAATGTCTCAATGGGTTCCTTATATAGATTTTCAAATGGATACTGAAAGGTCGAATCCTTGCGATCTCAAGGCATATGGAAGGCCAGGAGTCATATGAGTCAGATCCAAGTCAAGGAACGCTCCAAAGGATTTTGGATTATGTACACATCCCGATGTACACGACTATAGAGGGAATATCCGCGTATGTACACGGTTATCGGGGAAAAGGCCACGTATATCATTTTTCTAATGTTTTTAGGGATGGTCAATGATACATCAAAAGACAAAAAGTGGTCCATAGGGGCTAATGAGTCTGCAGCGGGATAGGGGAAGGCCATACAATGTGTGATTCACCTAGTGTGGTGAAATCCGCTATAACATATGCCCCCTAATGTATGAGATTAGAGGGGTTATACGATGGCCGAAATACATTATAAGTCCATCCCAGAAGTGAAGTGATGAAGGTACCCAAATGGAAGACCAACCACCCAATTAGCATAATACCATAATACAACTCTGCATATAACTGTAAATACATATAGCAGTCCCAGATACATAAGAGTACAATGGCCATGAATAGGAATGAAACATGAGAACAGATATGTGGTCATCGCCACGTACAATATACATAGATCAGAATCTCCATGATGAAGATATACAAAGGACCAAGATCTCCACAAAGGATGAAGATATATAATAGATCAAGATCTCCATAGTGGCTGGGAATGTCTGACATATACTAGAACAAGTCACGAGAGCTGAAATCTCATGAATACTGGCACGATCAAGGAGGTAGCATATAGTGGATGCCACCAGTCTGGAAGGTCTTCTACACAAATCGCTACGAGTGCATGTCCTACTATGCGAATAGAGGTGTCGAGGTCGAACATAGTAGTCCATCGTTTGATTACCGGTCATTGATGTCTATCGTTAACAAACGCGAGATCACCCACCAATAATGAAAATGGGAATCAAGGTACTAGAGTGAAAACTAACAAGTGTGAATAAATGTGTTGAGGTCGAACACTTGAGAGAATACATCGATTAGGGGACATTGATGTATTCCCAAAACTGTCGATGGCGAGAGAACCTGCCACTGATGACTGCAAGTCTCAAGGCACTCAAAATGACTCTAGACTCCAATCCCAGAATAAATGATTTGAAGTCGATGGGATGAAATCCACTGGAAGGAGGGCATTAAGGCATCCCCCATCATCCAACATGAGGTACTCAGCAAGGCTGTATAATATGGAAGAACTCGATCATAAGGTGCACGAACCAATAACTGTACCGAGAATGGCCGACATGCAAAGTCAAGATAACTGAGGAATGGCTGACTCAGGTTTCAACTTCCTTCGAACAAGAGCATAACGGTGTATGGTGACCGAATCAAGGCAGCATAGACTCGATATACAAACTGGGACATCTCTATGATGCAGGAGGCATCAATAGAGGCTCCATAGGGACTGGAAGCTTAACCAGTCGATGGAGATAAAACTCAGATAACGAGTACAGCTCCTAAAGTCAAACTATAACCCAACCAATGGATGTGATATATAGTGCTCTGTTCGAAGGCGACACGACTCGACAGCTGCCAAAGATAATATCTTTTCTTGTCCGGCTTTTTGGTTTTTTTATTTTTTTTGGTCTTTTTCAGTTATTTGAAAAGCTTGAAAAAATAATAAACTAGCTTTATAGTTACAAACTAGGATGAGACGAGTGTCATTTAGGGAAAACAAACTAGTTCCAAGCAGTGGAACATACCTATGCTCAATGCAAGGATACATGTGTATGATATCGACACTTGGGGGAAAATCCCCTCCCGGTAAAAAGGGAATCAAGCTACGAAGGATATAAATAAAGGCTCCGCATGGCTAGACATGAGACAAGCTCGGGCTATATGGCTGAAACGCAATGTCAGGGAAGCCGGCATAAAGCTCAATAAGACAGGCAAAGCTCATGATAATGCATTCGCAACTTGATATAAGGGAGTCTGGGGGGTCACGGCCAGCATAAGATCAAGAAGAGTATGAGGCTCTTGCTAAATGTCATGGCAATACTATACAATGGACTCCCACACCCTAAAGGGGGAAACATCGGCATGGGAACCAAATGCAAATAAGGCGCTAACTAGGGTACCCATGTAAGGTGAGTCTCTACCACTCATATCATGCCACTTCTATAGCAGCAAGAAGGTTCTGTGACATAATAGAGTGGGTTCGTACCTAAGGATATAGTGACATGGTGATAAGGTCATGCAAAATGCAAACGGTGGTGAACCTAACCTATATGCCAGTATAGACGTTATACCTGAGATCAGTATGAACCTAACATTTGTGATGTGTTGTTTGGAGGTGTAGTTAGTTGACAAAGGAGTGCATCAGTGAACGGGTGCTCTGCAGACAAATGTGCATGCAGGTTGAACACATGCCACAGTAAACGACAAATGGAAGTGTGCTTCGTGGATGGTGAAGACGCATTCTGGCAGAAATGCTCTTCGGCAAATTTGGATGTACGTTTCAAGAGGTGGCTTCCATAGAAGCGTGCCCAGGGAAAATGTGCAACTGTAGTTAGATAGAAGTTGCGTTTGGAGTTTTTTTAGACACTAAGGCAAGGTTGTCAGTTTTGGAGGCTTTTGGTGGAAGTGCTCCACACTTGCAAGCGGGCGGATTTTCTGGTTGTGAGGGAATTGTTAAAAGTGCTAAGCATAGAAGTGAGATATTGCAGAGGATGGACAACTCAGGATGGGGGACTATTGAAGTTCTCCTGGATAAAGTGAAGCTTCATTGGATGGCTAAGTTAGATATTCTTGCGAGGGATGGCTCCATGGAAAAGGAGTCATCGTTGACATAGAAGCCAGAAAGCACGATGAAGAAGTGCTAGGAATAATTTAAGGAAGGAATGGAGAAGGCATTTTGAGACTTGGTTTCACAGCCAAAAATAGAAATTATTTGATTTTTGACTCCTGTAGACCAAGTGATGGTAGGGAAGAACGCTCGGAAGAGAGCTAGTTGGAAACAGTTGAAAGCGACGAAGAAGAAGATAGTCTCCTGCTATGTGTGTGAGAAAGACCATTATGCAAGGGAATACCTTGATAGAGCAGATCGTAGTCAAGAAAACACACCAGCAAGGTTAGCAACATTGAGGAGGTTGGAAACTCCTCAACCATTAGTAGATGTCATTGAAATCATTCGAGCAGTGGAAGCTTGCATAGCAGACGTAAGGGGAAGTTAGTTGGACAACCCGTTGAGTTTGAATTTTGTGGAAGCTATGGTGATTAGCATTAGAGTTTTTGCACTTGATGAAATAGGTGATACTCATAGTTTGGTGAGCAGTGCTGCATGGTAGCATCACTTGATAGTTCGCTGGAGGGAATCCAAGCACAATTTAAGGCAGTGAACTCGGAGATGAAGTCGGTGATAGGGAGAGTTGATGCAACCCCTCTTACAGTTGGAAGATGGCAAAGGTGAGTTGAAATGAAGGTGGTTCCATTGGATGATCATTTGGTGGGCTTGGGACAAGATTTCCTTTGGTTGGCTAAGGCAGTGCCGGTTCTACACGTAGGTCACTTAGTGTTCTTGGGAGAGTCCAGGGCATGGAGTTTTCCTTTGATGACGAAGAGAAAGTTGGGATGTTGGCCTAGGATGTCTTCGGTTCAGAATCACAAAGTCCCTAGAAATTCCAAAAAATTTGCTCAAGATGACATTCGACAACCGTACACTTTGGTAGAACAAGGAAAGAAGAGCACCGGTGAGGAAGTTAGTTGTTCTATGGGAACAACGTTGCTTTCATTGGAGAGGCAACTAAAGGTAGTCCAATAGGAGGTTGGCTTGATACACGTTCAAGAGAAGGAAGCACAGGTTAATTCAAGGCTTGATGATGAGAGGAAGCATGTTGAAGTGTTGAACCTTGGAAACAAAGAATACTTGATTTCAAGACAGAATGCTCACTGTGACAGAAACACCAGTGAAGAATTTTCGTTACATGATGCAGAGGACATAATGGAGTTTTGTGTTCATCTGATGGGCATTCCAGAATTGGAGCTAACTCTGGAAAAGTTGGCTCAGGTGGGTTATCGTCCTAGTGAAATGGAGGTAGTCCTTTTGCTATTGGAAAGAAAGCACTTGTGAGAGAAGGTGGAGGATAAGGAAGCTATTGTTGTTAGCACTTTACTATTGCAAGTGACACCAGAAATGACAGTGACTTCAGATAGCTTGGAAATTTGCAGCGAGGAAGATGACCTGTTTGAAGGGTTGAGCAAGAATGAAAAGAAAAAGGCTAAGGGGAAGTTGTGACAGGAAAATTATAGAGAAGAGTCTTTGGAAGACTCATCTGATGGTTGTGAGGAGGTAGTAGAGGTGAGCACGTTGATGTTTGATGATGTTGAGTTTGACAGGTACTTGGTTCGGTTGAAAGAGCTTAGTTACCATGATGCAGCAGCCAATGAGACACACAGTATCATATGTGATGAAGAATTGGGTGGCAATGGACTATGGAATCACCCAGCTCTTCCCACTTGATCAAGAGGTACTTAGGCTCGCTACTATGGGTGACGGTGGCGAGGCCTTAGGCACCATGTTGTGGTGACCTCGAAAGACAAAAATCACCAAGTAAAAGACAAGTTGGTATTACATGAGAAATGCAGTTGGCTAGAGGACACTAAAAAGAGCTAAGGAAAACTGTTTTGGGAACGAAGAAGTTCATCTTGTGAGGAGACACTGTGGTTGCATTAGTTACCCAATCAGTCAAGTCACAAGGTCGTAACGGATAGAAGCAAGAAGGAATGCAAGATGTATTGGTTTCAAAGTAGGTGGTCAAGAACCATAGATGTAGAGGATTTTCTAAGAAAGATAAAATTTTAATGTTCCCTTTTTGGAATTTTTTTAAAATGACCAATTATTTCACTTTTTTCACAATTTTGGCTCTTGACTAGTTTTGATGTCTAGACCTCCAAATTGACCCAAATGCTTCCAATTTTTATCTGAAGGTACATGACTAATAATATAACTTAAATATAATGCTAATGTATTTTTTGTGACCTCCCAATTACTTCTGCAAAAAATTTTAATGTTATTTTCAAAGTAGGAGTCTTTACTAGCAAATTGGGGCTCCAATTCCCCCTGGGTAATTGTCGGAAATGGCTTCACAAATGATCCCAAAGTCACTTTAATTTATGAAAAGAGGCTGGGTATGTGTAAGGTACCTTTTAAAAGTCTCATATTCATCATCATTCAGTTTATACAGGCTGTTATGACTTTTTCCAAAATAACTCCCAAGTCACCATTTCGACCCTTGGGGAAAATGCACCAAATCTTCTCTCAATGCAATAAAAATGAGTAAAATGGCTTCCAATTATTAAGTAATGAATATGAGAATTTAAATAAACATTAAATTCAGTCCATCCATAATACATTTATCATATATATACTCCTCCATTCGAAATAATAAGCATTACCATGGCATATATCAAAATGGAGTGGAAATGGTCATTGTTTGCTCATTAAAAGTCATTTTGACATACAAATATTGGGAATTTCGACTTGAAAATTTCTAAGAATGAATAAAAGAGAATATTTGACTGATTGCAATAAAAAATGGACAATGAAATTCTCTCCCAATTCAAAATAATGAGCATTACAATGGTTCACAACAAGATAGTGTGGAAATGACACTATTTCTTCATTGTTCAACATTTTTACATGAATTATTTTGGGTATTTCGACCTGAGAGTCTTCTTAACATGAAATACAGAGAATATACATAAGAAAATAATATAATTAGCATTATAATATTCCCCAAAGAGATCAATAGCTCATCCAAAGTGCAATCCCTCCTTTGGCATGAATATGGTGTGAAAATTGGAAATAGTTGAGAGAGAGTGCTGCAATAGAAGAATCCACATGCTTTCCTGTAGCTTACACATGAAAATAAGAATAAATTAAAGCTCCATTAAATACCTGAGTGGCATTTCCAAACACCAACTAGGATAGGAATCTTTCACCCTCGAAATTGGCTTAAGCAAGAAAACTAGTCATCCACTAGCTCTCACAATTCACAAATGACAATTTCACAAATGAGCAAAAGATTATTCTCATGGATGATCCCTGTATTTTATAAAAATTATTAGTCTTCTAAGGTTCCAAATCCATCCATAAACCAAATATAAGTCTAATTGGTGTGGCTGCTCATGCTATGCCATGTGGCCTCTCTCTTCACCTTCCCTCTTCTCCCAAATTTGAGTAGGAGCCTCTTGGCCTTCTCCAACTCCCAAATTCGACCTCTAAGATGCTATATTCAGTATTGACATATCATTATGTCAGTATGTCAGCCTTCAAATCTGACTTGTGTCATAACTGTTATAGAATCTCCATCATTGGTGTCATAGATGTCACAAATGTAAGGGGAATCTAGCCAAGTGTCCATGAAACTCCCATTTGGCTCTTCCTCTCCCATGTAAGTTACAATTCATCCCAAATTAGACCTATGAAGTATATGCACAAGTATATTATCCTTATAATCCATCAAAAACCATTAGGTTTCCCAAATATTTGAATTTGCAAGAGAAAGATACCATTTAACATAGGAATTCTAGCTAGTGTGGGTTCCATAGTCTCCATGTGTCTTCATGCTCTATTGCCACTTCCATTTTCTCTTATATTTATTTAATAAGATCAATTATTAAATATTTATCCCCTTCTAATGTATAAACATCATTTTTTATCTCCATTATTCCAAATCTCAAAGCTTCCACCCCCAAGCTAGGAAACTAGTGATTTTGGCACCTTGCAATTATTTGACTTTTAGCATCCCTTTGAAAACTTTCATGAATATGGAAAATGTGATTTGGCCATTGTGATCCAATGTAAAATTTGGGACATTACACACATTGGTGTGGAAGGTGGAAGTGGTTGATTTTTCCGAGGACAAGGAACAATTTTAAGTGGCGGAGGCTATCACGGCCACATTTTTCAGCACACCTAAGTGTTGGCACACTTGGAAAAGGTGTCATGGACTTGAAGGATTGACAAGATGTTCAAATATCAAAGGAAAAAGATAGTGTTACCACCTTTCACACACCTAGGGGGAATTTGGAAAAAATATTCAAGCCACTCGGTGTGTCCTTGGGGGCAAGTCTCGAGTCAAGGCTGTCACCTTGTTCTTGATTCCTCCGTTTAGGCTCAACTCCTAACGAAGCCAAGGGGGATAGACCCTATTAAATTAATAAGGAAAATTACTTTAGTATGATGATGTTAGACTGAACTAGTTGTCTATGAGTTTGAAATTAAACATTAATAACCATAGATGAAAAGATAACAAAATGAGCACAAGAAAGCACAATGTTGACACACAATATATATATATATATCAAAGTATTTAAACATAGAACCAGTGCCTTAAAAATGGAGTCATAAAATAATCAAATGTACTTACATGTGCTTGGAGTGAATTTTTTGTGAATGCCTCTTGGTACGTTTTAAGTTAATGTGAAATATGAATGGATTAAATTAGGCAAGGGGGGGACTCTAGATATACCCGAGGGGTACTTGGAGTATGTCCAAAAATAAACCTTCACGGCTACCTGCAAGGAATGTGTGGGGTGAATGGAGTCTCTAAGATTGTGTTCAAAATACATCCAAAGGTGTAACAGAGATCGGAACCCTGAGGTCACTATCCAGGATTTCCCACTTCCTTTGGGTATTTTTCCACCGTTTACGATTTGATCGAGGCGTTGGATTTTCTCCTGATGGTGGTTAATTGGGGAAGGTGAAGACTAATTGATCTAGTCACTCACGTTTATTTTGATGCATCTTGACTGATTAGATGAACCGCGGCCAAGTGTAGATCATACACTCCAGAGTCTTGTCAATTTTAGTAAATTTTAAAGGATGAGTTTTTTAGAAAGAAAAAACCTTATAGGAACCTCTTTTGGTCCAAGTGGACCTCAATTGGGGAATCAAGGAAGGGGTTTATTTTAAAATATTTATTGTAGAGATCAATGATAAGAAGCAAAAAAGAAACAAACCACAATTTTTCTAATTAGTCCTACCACCCATCTCTTTCCCCTTTTGGGTCAATTGGGAAGTCGTGGTGTATGTATTAAAGTTAATTTGATAGTGTAATATGGAAAATATAATAAATTAATAAAATAATGTTATAATACATCAATTAAACTAATCTAGATCTAGAAAAAATAAGAAATTGCAAAAAATGACAAAAAAGCGTGAATCCCCCCAAGGGGGATAGGGAAAGGGCTCAAAAGAGCCTATTCGGAGAATTTTTTTATTATATGCTATTAGAATATCAGTAAAATTCTATGAATCCTCTTGTTTCTTCTATAGGATGAAACCAATATCTTACAACTTGCCCGAAATTAAAATTACAGTCAAAAGGGAGACCCTTGGGGGGATTCAGATGATCCAAATGCCACTTTCAAAAAGCAGCTTCTCCTCTTTCTATTATTCCTGATAAAATAAATAAATATTATTAGAATTAAATATTCCCAAAATCACTTTGAAGGTACCTTTGGGTCATCCTACTTTAAACCAAAAAAAAACTAAGTTAAACCTAGTTAAAACGGTTAAAAAGGGACCAAGGAAAGCAAGATTTCCTTGGGATCTTGGATTTATGTTTGGGAATCCAATGATATGTGCAATTATTTATGGATTTTATCTTTTAAAAATAGAAACATAAATCTAATGCATGCAAACTATGGATTCTCTTTAAATTGCCATGCAAAACGGACGATTTCCCTAAACTAGATCTAGAATGCTTTATGAAAATTTTTAGGGATGAGATCTAGATTATGAGCCTTGAAATAATAGATATATGTAAGTTTTACTTTAATATAATAGATCTAAATAATGACAAATCTTTTAAACAAAGTAACCAGGTAAAAAATTTGATTTTAGAAGGAGGAAGAGAGAGAAAGAGTGTTGGAAGCCTAGGAATGTTGGGCTTTAGAATCTGCCTGCTGGAACACCGAGGGACTATGTCCTCAAAAACCATCCCAACCGCTTCTACAAGTGATATCACCTGCAACTTATAAATCCTTGCACAAACTGATGGTTAAAACATAGGTGTTGCTGGAAAAAGATAATTGGAAAGCATGCAATTAAACTTAAAATACATGCAACTCCAAGATTTTTGAAACAAGGGAACAGTAAGAGCATAAATAAAACTAGAATGATATCTTACCCCAATAGGAGATAAATCTTTCCTTCAAGGACAACAATTAACCAGCAAAAAGAAGCAAAGATAAATAACACAGATTATACCTCATAAACACTTGACAATCACCATCCACACATGAAGAGAATTACACCATAGATCTTTCCTCCAAAGCTTCTTTATTCCAAAATGGTAAACAATACAATAAAATAGAAACAACTTCTCAATCCAGCTCTAACAATCTTGGAAGAGGTAATCTGTGCTTTATTTATAGAAAAAATAGGAAATCTAGCCTAGGGGGCACAATTCCCAAGGAGAGAGACACTGCAGCTGCATGTGGAGTCAATTTGGGCTTGATCTGTGACTAATTGAGCCTGATTTGAGTCTTACTAAGTGCACCAGTTAATCGGAGAGATGATCTGACTAACACCTCAACCTGTTAACTGAAGCATCCACCAAAACTCATCCAGATGAGTCCACATGTGTGGATGAGAGAGAGAGGGTGCAATTCCCAAGATTGCATGCAATAATGTACTCTTTGTTCAGCCCATATCAGCTCCTTTTGTCAAGGAATGGTCAGATCCAGTCAATACCAAGCCAATGAGACTTATTTCAGTCAAACCAGAGCAAATCCCAATGATTTAGGATTTTGAATTGTCTCCATTATTTAATTAATTTATCAATTAAATAATCAATATTTGATTTTTAGGGATTTTTGACATGAGTGATGGAAAAATCACTCAAAACTTAGAAAAAGTGGGTCTATGGGTTTACATGGCACTCTGAGCTTGAAAATGAGCACCCCCATTACTGAAACTGATTTCTGAGCCCACTTTTATTACAAAACCAATTTTTCCAATTAGACTATTAAAAAATAGCCTAAGTTTTGTGGAAAAATTAACATTAAAAAAATTTAAAAATTAAAAAAAATTAAAAACCTAGGGGGACTCAGACATGTTCATATGAATCAACCATAATGCCTAGCATGTTTATACATTGACACATAGACTCTAATAACCCCAATAGGCCTAAATGCCAAGCCGACCACTGTTA
>LPNX010863756.1:291577-310286 GCA_001517045.1 Pseudotsuga menziesii | reverse complement strand
GCATAAAGTTCTGGCAACAATGGACTATAATTTCGATGCTCTCAATTTTCTCTTCTGCTTTCAATGTACCAAGGGGTTCCTTATATAGCTCTTCAAAGGGATATTGAAAGGTCGAATCCGTGTGATCTCAAGGCATATGGAAGGCCAGGAGTCATATGAGCCGGATCCAAGTCAAGGAACAGTCCAAAAGGATTTGGATTTATGTACACATCCCGATGTACGTGACTATAGGGGAAATATCTGCGTATGTACGCGGATATCGAGGGAAAAGCTGCTTATATCAATATTCTAATGTTTTTAGGGATGATCAAGGTAACATTAAAAGATATAAAGTGGTACAAAGGGGCTAATGAGTCTGCAGCGGGACAAGGGAAGGCCATACAATGTGTGATTCACCTAGTGTGGTGAAATCTGTTATAACAACCACCCCAACCTTGGAGGTATTGAGTGTAAAACTCAGAAATTATCAGTCGTTTATTCAACAACCAATAATAACCAAGGAAAAAACACCATGGGCTGATCAGACTAACAAATAAAGTCTAAGAGACCAAGTCTTTTAGAGATATTATCATGCTAGAACATTTTATTACAACTCCTGTATGGGGTATGAACATGTGATATAGTACAACAATCACTTCCTAGAAGCAATTCTGAAGGTCTTCTAAAGTTCGAACAAGTCATCTTTGTCTAGTTCACCAGGCTCACTTGATAAAAACCACTAAGTAAAACTTAGGTGGTAACATTTGGCTCCAACTATGGGACGTGTGCTTGATCTGGTCATAGGCCAAGGAGAGGATACGAGAACACCAGAATCTTTGGTTTATACACCCTGTAAAAACATCTCCACTTGACAAGAAACCCTCAGTAGCACAAGCTTTATATAAAAACCAAATGAACCATTAAGCTGATTTATTTAAACAAAATAAATGTAACTAACTAATGAAAAAAAGTTTTATTATAGCTAAGTACAAAAAAAATACGGAAGTAAATGCTCTTTTTCAAGGAGCTTATTTTCCTACTCTAAGAATGTTATAAAAGGGTTAAGTGTAATCAGAAATCCAATGTAACCACCTAAGCATTTTATTAACATAAAAAAAATTTCCTTGTCTTTGGTTACCAGCCAAAGTAAGGATACTTTATTCAGAAAATACAAACCTACATGATGACCAGAAAGGCTAGATGGGAAATCATAGGCATGAATAATGTCATAAAAATTCTTCCCAAATTCGTATGTGCTCATGCAGGCTGCTTCTATCCATCAGGGATAATTTTAGGGGCGAATTTTATCCCAGTGGGCTATTTTTCCATGTTTTTCTCCCAAAAAAGATTCTCCATTTTGCATTTTTTGAAGACCTCTTTCTCCCAATGTTGATGGGGTAAACTTCTTTCACCCTAAAAATAGCCAAATTATTATATAAATGATATAAAATCCTTGAAAATTAAAATATTTTTTGAAAAATATCGCCAATCATTTTATAGTTGTCGTTTTAAGAATTGGTAATATTCGCCAACATTTATACACTTTTAAATATATATGGTTTCTTAAAATCATCTCTGCTATCCATGACTGGATAGGACTAATATACCAATCAACATGATGAGGTGGACTGACTATATCATCATATTGATCATCAAGTCTTACCGAATGATAACTCATTGTATAAGCACCAAGCTGATCCAAATCATAAGGAACCTCTATATGTGAAGAAGATGGCTAAGACCTTTATTCCAATGACTGCATCACATCTGACTTTTCACAATACTTCTTCTCAATATCTTCATTACTGATACCTTTGTGTGGCTCTGCACGATATGAATTAGGATGATCATGTGAAAATTCTAAATGCTCCTCTTTCATTCTAATATTTTCCCAGGTATCCACACTCCCTTCTATGGATGTATCGTAGATTGGACTTCCACAAATTTTTGAATAGACACTCCCCTTGCTGGACATATCATGGATGGGATTCTCAATAATATTTTCACAAGTTGGATTATCTATTAAATTCCAATAGTCATCACTCCCATCCATGTCATATGTGTGGGACTCTTCATCCATGGCATCATGCTCTTGCCTATGCATGTATTCCTTGTTGGTATCACATCCTAAGATATAACTAGCCTCCTCCTGTTCATAATAATCATCCTTCAAAGTTTTGGTTTCAAAGATATTACAAGAAGTTAATCCTTCCAAAAATTTATCTCTAAGTGATGAACATAGAGGAGTGTCATCATACACATCATAAATTTCTTCATAAGTGTGCATCTCTGTAATGGTTTCCTCATGAGGGATTTCTGGAAAAATATTAGCATTGCAACAAACTTGAGAACACCTCAAATATTCAATTTTTTCAGTTATGGTGACATGAGGAGAGTCTTTAACAATGTGTTCAATCATGGGTTCCTCATGAAGCTCTTCAATAGGATCATCCTGAGTGTCCTCATCTATAATGAAATTCATGGGCTCCTTTAGCTCATTTAGGTAGGTGAGGGTCCTTTCTACAACCATCATCATATCTCCCTCACCATCATACCACCTCTCAAAAAACATAGCACATAAGTATTCATGGGAGGTAATGCATTTATCAGGAAGACCACAAACCCATGTCCAAGCCTTCCTTTTCAAAGAATGAGTAAAGATTCACATCACATCATCCCTATGAATTATGTTGAGTTTTATCACAAATGAAAAAACAAATATGATGTGACAGCTAGCTGAATTTCCATCTCCATAAAAAGTTGGAGCTTGGGAATATCTTTCATCCTGGAGATAAGGTTCATAGTTAGGAAATCCCAGGATGCCCAAGAAATCGATGGCAGGATATGCACTAGAAATTAGAGCACCATAATCTTCATCATCCATATTGGCTTATCAGTAGCATATATCAGCCAGGTATTTTATACTAAACCAGAGCAGCCAAATAATGAGCATTTAAAGTTTTACTATGTCGTATGACCTCATCTACACACAACAAGTCTCAACAAAATTATGAGAAATGATGGTTTTATCCCTCCAATGGAGTCGCCATGTGAAAAAGAAAAATAAGCATTTATAAATCTTTTCACAAAAATTATTTTTTGCTTTTCTTTGTAAAAATAAAAACTGAAAAGGGTCAGTGGAGTCACCAAATAAAAATTAAATATCTACTCTAAGCATTCATCAAACAAAGCAAAAACAAAAAGGAAGAAAACAAAATCCGTACTCTAGGAATAAAAAGATTTATCCCCGGCAACGGTGCCAAAAAGTGTTGCCGCCTATCACACACCTAGGGGGAATGTGGTAGAAATATTCAAGCCACTCGGTGTGTCCTTGGGGGAAAGTCTCGAGTCAAGGCTATCACCTTCTTCTTGGCTCCTCCATTTAGGCTCAACGCGTAACAAAGCCAAGGAGGGTAGACCCTATTAAATTACTAAGGAAAATTACTTTAGTATGATGATGTTAGACTGAATGAGTTGTTTAGGAGTTTGAAATTAAACATTAATAACCATAGATGACAAGATAAAAAAATGAGCATAAGAAAGCACAATGTTGACACACAATATATCAAAAGATTTAAACACATAACCAGTGCCTTAAAAATGGAGTCATAAAATAATCAAATGTACTTGCATCTGCTTGCAGTGAATGTTTTGCGATCGCCTCTTGGTATGTTTTAAGTTAATGTGAAATATGAATGGATTAAATTAGGCGAGGGGGGGACTCTGGATATACCCGAGGGGTACTTGGAGTATGTCCAAAAATAAACCTTCACGGCTACCCACAAAAAATGTGCGGTTTGAATGGAGTCTTTGGGTTTGTGTTCATAATACACCCGAAGGTGTAATAGAGATTGGCACCCCGAGGTCATTGTCTAGGAGTTCCCACTTCCTTTGGGTATTTTGCCACCATTTATGGTTTGATTGAGGCATTGGATTTTCGCCTGATGATGGTTAATTGGGGAAGGTGAAGACTAATTAATCTAGTCACTCATGTCACTTTTGATGCATCTTGACTGATTAGATGAACTGCAGCCAAGTGCAGAGCAAACACACCAAAGTCTTGTCAATTTTAGTAAATTTTAAAGGATGAGTTTTTTAGAAAGAAAAAACCTTCCAGGAACCTCTTTCAGTCCAAGTGGACCTCAATCAGGGAATCAAGGAAGAGGTTTATTTTAAAATATTGATTGTAGAGATTAATGATAAGCAGAAAAAAGGAAACAAACCACAAGTTTTATAATTATTCCTACCACACATCTCTTTCCCCTGTCGGGTCAATCGGGAAGTCGTGGGGTAAGTATTAAAGTTAATTTGATACTGCAATATGGAATATATGATAAATTAATCACATCATGTTATTATACATCAATGAAACTAATCTAGATCAAGAAAAAATAAGAAATTGCAAAAAACAACAAAAAAGCACGAATCCCCCCAGAGGGGGATGGGAAAATGGATCGAAAGAGCCTATTCAGAGAAATTCTTTATTATATGCTCTTAAAATATCTATAAAATTATCTGAATCCTCTTGGTTCTTATATAGGATGAAACCAAAATCTTACAACTTGCCCGAAATTAAAATTACAGTTAGAAGGGAGACCCCTAGGGGGATTTGGATTATCCAAAATCCACGTTCAAACATCAGCTTCCCATCATAATATTATTCCTGCTAAAATAAAGAAATATTATTAGAATTAAATATTCCCAAAATCACTTTGAAGGTACCTTTGGGTCATCCTACTTTAAAACAAAAAAAACTAAGTTAAAACTAGTTAAAACAGTAAAAAAGGAACCAAGGAAAGCAAGCTTTCCTTGGGATCGTGGATTTATGTTTGGGAAGCCAATGAGATGTGCACTGATTTCTAGATTTTATCTTTTAAAAACAGAAATAGAATCTAATGCATGCAAACTATGGATTCTCTTTAAATTGCCATGCAAAACAGACGATTTCCGTAAACTAGATCTAGAATGCTTTATGAAACTTTTTAGGGATGAGATCTAGATTATGAGCCTTAAAATAATAGATCTATGTAAGTTTTATTTTAATATAATAGATATGAATAATGAAAAATCTTGTAAACAAAGTAACCAGGTAAAAAATTTGATTTTATAAGGAGGAAGAGAGAGAAAGAGTGTTGGAAGCCTGGGAATGTTGGGATTTAGAGTCTACTTTGGTGGAACACCGAGGGACTATGTCCTCCAAAGTATCCTAAAGATGAGGAATATGTAAACTATATCAACCCATTCTATAAGTGAGATCACCTACAACTTAGAAATCCTTGCACAAACAGATGGTTAAAACATAGGTGTTACTGGAAAAAGATAATTGGAAGCGTGCAATTAAACTTAAAATACATGCAACTCCAAGAGATCTGAAACAAGCGAACAATAAGAGCATAAATAAAACTAGAATGATATCTTACCCCAATAGGAGAGAAATATCTCCTTCAATGCCAACATTTAACAAGAAAAAAAAATCTAAATAACACAGATTACACCTCATAAGCACTTGACAATCACCATCCACACATGAAGAGCATTACACCATAGATATTGCCTCCAAAGCTTCTGTTGCAGCTGCAACTATTCCCAAATTTCTAGAAATTTTGGACCCTCCATTTTGATTTTTAGTTGCCCCACTCTGCTACATGTTTGGATTACTCTGTGTCCAGTTCTTGCTAGTCGAGATGTCATTTGGGTCTGTGCATGTGTTGGACTGAAAGGCTTAGCAGGCCTACGATGTTCATCGTTTAATTTTAAGTAGGGATTGTCGTTTTCCATTTTTGGAGGTCAGCCCGTGTTTCATTATTGGAAAATAGACCTCTCTTTTTTATGTTTCCGGAATGAGTATTGAGTTTGATCGAAGGTCGCAGGATGATTGAGTTTCGCCGTTGCGGCTCGTGAATAAACTAATTGCCCATCAGACTATTTGTCCTTTCGCTGACATCCTATTGACTAGCTTGTGGTTTTTCCTTGATCTTTTAGCTTCCGCCGTTGTGGCTGTGTATTGCACTAACTATCCGATGCCTCATTAAGTCCCGCCCCCGATGTTTTATCGCACTGGATTTTGGTGTGTGCTCTGGAACCCCTAGGCTATTAGACTTTTGCCATTGTGGCTTTATAGCGCACTGACCGTCCGATGTCTAGTGTTTTGATGCATAGACTAAGGGTTTTTATGGGCCTGTTCTTAATCGTTTTTTCATTGTTTGTTAAAAGAGTGTCACTGTTCTGAAAGAGATCGGTGTGCCTTGTTTTAGGTTGATTTTCACACATTGAAAAAACCATTTTTGGCTCTCTCTTCTTTAGTACTTAGTTCATTGATATTATAATTTATGTTTCCTAAATATAGTTGGGACATATGATAAATTCTCTTTTGGTCATAGATCGACATGGCAATTTCTTGAGTCTCTTTTTTGAAGATTATCGCAGCGAAGAAGATGTAGTTGGACGACAAAGAATGCTAGAGCATAAGGCGGAAGATCCATTGCTCGAGGAAGAAAATTATCAAGGGGATGAAAGGGGATTGAGAATGATAAAACATAATCATTACAAAGCAAGGTCCCAGGCTTGGATGGTCCGGAAGTTACCTAGCTGTGCCCGTTTTCACAGAAATTTTTATTTAAAACATAACATTTAATCATGAGCATTCACAAAATGACATGACTGGAGATTGAAACGTTGGTGAGGTAACTAAAAGGTTGGAACTGGTTTTTGTATAAATGGAAATGAGAGAGAGGGAATAAGGGTATTTTTCCCAGAGAAACTTGTGAGCTACTTGTTGTAAGAGGAACTACTTCATTTTGCAATAATAAAATTACAATTTTTTCCTGTTGGAGAAAGTGTTGTGTGGAATGTTCAAATGTGATGAAATGAACAATGTTGAAGGGGAACTATTTCATTTTTAGCTATGTTTCATTAACTGTGAAAGCATTCTAACTTTCTGAACCTATGTTCTTATTTGAATGTTCTCTGGTTTATTCTGTGATAATTTCCACTATGAGTAATGGATTTTTTAACAGATGACGAGATATCTTGTTTTGTATGTCTTTATGCATGTTTATGTGTTTTCATTTCAAGAACAACTATTTGTGATTTATCTTAACATGTGGACAGTATCACATTACTCATGAATTAATAATATTGCTCCCTAGGGAGCTTAGTTAGCATTTTTTTTTCTAGTTGTGTGTGATTTAGATGTGAGAAAGTCTACGACGAGACGTAAGAACCTGCGCATCACATTGTGACCACTCCTCACATTCTTCATTAATCTGCATCTTAGATAGGCACTTGCATATCATAACTAAAGTAAAAAATACAAAAATATATATGGTGTACCAAGCCGCAACCGGTAAAACCCCTTGCTTTTGTTACTTGACCTACGGTAGCTGGACCACAAAACGGACAGATTCCCTACACCAAATAGTCACGGGCTAGTTGAGAACGTTGACTGGGGAGAATCCCTTGCTATTGTTGCCTACAAATTTCCAAGCCTCAATAGTTTCTAGCGCTAGAAGAAGGGTCACCAGTGCATGGCTGGCTAGGGAAATGCATTTCCTTGAAATAACTCCACCAGTGATAGTTTTGAAAGTAGTTTATTCTATTCTTTATTCTAGCACTAGAAGGAGGGTCACCAGTGCATGGCTGGCTGGGGAAATCCATTTCCTTGAAATAACTCCACTAGTGATAGTTTTGAAAGTAGTTTATTTCCTGACTCAAATACTGAAGAGAATAGATAACATTTGTTTGCTGTGGGAAACCAAGTAGTAAATGATCTAAGAAGACACACACGGGCTTATGTAAAGAGTATTGGAGGATTACCTATTATCTTTGATTTACCCCAAAGAGAATACAAGAAGAAAGATCGTCCCATCTTGGAAGATTCAGTCTTGGTTGGAGATTTGGAAGAGTTAGTAGAAGATGTGTTACAAGAAGTTGTTTATCCTTTGAATCAAGTAGGCCCAAACACACCTTACTGTTCTCCTGCGTGGACTCCTATTCCTTCACCTCCTCACTCTCCACCTAGACTCATGGCAGGTGTAAATGCAAACTAGCCACCTAACCCACCAAATCCACCACTGGCTTGGAAAGCCAGATCACCCTTGAACCTAACACCTCTGTTGCATGACTTACCTCAAGATTTTGATAAGATGCTGCCTAAATTTGATCCAAATGAGAAAATGTTAGTGGATGACCATTTACAAAGTTTCTACTTGGAAATAGAAGGATTGAGATATGGGGAACATGAGGATGTCGTTTGCAGGATTTTTCTGAATACCCTTAAAGGAGCAGTAGCATCATGGTATTTTGGTTTTCCTGCCAACTCTATCCCAGACTGGGATACCTTTGAAAGGATTTTTAGAAGTAAATATGTAACCCAAAAATCTCATGCTACTCTCATGAAAGGACTGTGTGCCTTAAAGAAATAAAGAAAAGAGAAGGTGCATAGTTTTACCCAAAGATTTGCAGCTTATCTTAAGAATTTTTCTGAAGCTGACAAACCCTCAGATAAAGTTTTGATTGAGTATTATACTTCAGCTCTAGGACCCAAGTTGGCTATGTTTTCCAAAATGAAAGCCAAAACTACGCTAGCAAAGACCTATGAAGAAGCTGAAATAGTGGAGGCTTAAAAGGAAAGCATCAAAGAGTATCCTGAGTAGTCAGGAGAAAAAATTGTTGGGAGGAAAGCTAGGTTATTTACTAAGCCTAAAGAGGAGCAATCACCAGATTTCGAAGGAATGGAAAAGATGATGCAGAAGCTCTCTAACAGAATAATAGATTTGGAAAAGGAAAAGGAAGTCTAGAAGTTTTATAAGCCTTATTACAAGAAAATGGAAGATAAAAATCAATCCCAAACCCCTCCGCACAACCCTACATCTATGAACTTAACAGAGGTAGGGATGGATAACTTTTGCACTTTTCACCAACAACCCCATTCTAAAAAGAATTGTCCTCAACGGATAAATTCGATGACTTTGGTTATGAATCAGCTGTTGGATTCCAAATTAACTGAGGATAATGATGAGGAAGGGAAAGACAACAATAAATCAACAGAAAAACAGGAGGATGAGGCCATGGTTTTATGGGATTGCGTATCGTTGTTTGACGTAGAGAAAGAAAAGGATCTGAGATATGAAGATATATTGGAAACAAATATAATGACAAGAATTCAGGGGTTGATTAAGGAAAATATTCTTGTGCTCCCAAAGATCAAGAGACTTCAAAAGAATGTTAAAACATTTCAAAAAAACACCACAGCTAATAAAATTCTGGAATTTACCATCACTAGTCAAAATGCTAGACAGATCAACATGCCTACTAAGCCCATTGAAGAAAAGATAAATAATGTTAAAATGAATCTAACAGATCATAAGATGGAGTATGAAATTGTGGAGGATATCAAAAAGGTAAGGAAAAATATCTCGTTATTCGAGATGTGCAATGTGCCGCAGCAAAAAGAAAAGTTATTGAAAGCACTTGAAATATCGGAGGAGAAGCTTCCCACTAACAATCAGCCCCAAGAAGAAGAAATTGGCGAAAAAAGTGTGGGAGGTAAGCCTAAGTGCAAGACTCCACCTTTCCTCCTCACTTTTGAAATTTTCAACCATAACGTGCATAACTGCCTAGTAGACTTGGGGGCATCAGTCAACGTTATGCCGCTGTCAGTCTGCAAAAAGATAAATGGGAAACCTAAACCATCTAACTGGAGGGTTATTTAGTTGGATAGAATGAATATGAAGGTAATTGGGGAAATGGAGGATGTTCTCATTCGCTTATATTCAAATGATAAGGTATGTCAATTCATTGACATCATGGTGACTGACATACTGGAAGCTTATGGACTTGTTTTGAGTAGAGATTGGTCGACAAAGCTGAGTGGATATTTTTCCTCAGACTGGTCACATCTGTGGCTACCTTATCAAGGAAGCCCAAATCAAATTAAAGTTTTAAGGGAGCCGCACATGAAACACAATGTTACTCAGTTCGAAGAAAAAAATGAACCAGTGAATTCTATTTTGGGAAACTACTTTATTGAACTAGAGCCGAGAAATTATCAAGCAAAAGAAGCCAGCGATACGTCAGACGCTTAGCCTGATCTCCTTCAGTTCTCACAGGTTGATGAAATCGATTGTAAAATAGTAGATTTAACTGTAGATGTAGGTATTGATTCATGCACAGTAGTGGTAAGTTATTTTTGGATGCTTTTCTTTGATGGTTCTAAAACTTTGGAGGGTTCAAGAGCCGGCTGTGTCCTGATTGATCCTAAAAAAAATAAACATTTTCTTTCATGTAGGTTAGAGTTTGTATGCACCAATAACATAGCTGAATATGAAGCACTAGTTCAGAGACTCATAAAAGAAATTGAATTAAAGGTAAAAAATCTGAAAGTGTTTGGGGATTCTGAAATAATTGTAAAACAAATTCGAAATCAAATACATTGCATTTCTCCTCATTTAAAAGCTTATCAAAATGAAGTATGGTATTTGCTTAAATATTTTCATGTGTTTAACATTTTATTGATTCCTAGACTTAAGAATGCGGTGGCTGACTTATTGGCCGCCTCAGCTGCAAGGCTTGCACCCTCTAATAATCGGTGATCTATTGAATTGCTTTTCAGGACTTCAATTCTAGATATGATCACCAATATATGAGTGTTTGATGATGATCAGAAGATTCTAGAATGCCTGACAAATGACAAGACCTTCAAAGGGGGGATTATTGATGATGAAGAATATCAAGCCGAGCTAAAATTCGATTATTTTATTCCTAAAGGAGTCAGGCCTTTAGAGCGAATGTTTGATCTAAATGAGAAATTCAGAAGGCTAGTGAATGTGAAGACTCATAACTCATCTCTACAGTTTGAGTTGATTAATTTGGGGACTGAAATTGAGCCTAAATATGTGAATTTGGGAAAGTGTTGCTCTCCAGGTGAAAGGAATAAATTCATCAGTCTGTTCAAACAATACAAAGATGTTTTTTCCTGGATGTATGAATATTTGAAGACATATGACACCAAAATTATTCAGCATGTTGTCCCCATCATATTTGGGATCAAACCTTATCAACAGCCTTTAAGGAAAATGCATCCAAAATTAGAACCTTTGATTCAGAATGAAGTAAAGAAGCTATTGGATGCTAGAATTATCTTCAAGGTTAGACACTCGGAATGGGTTTCAAATTTGGTACCGGTAAGGAAGAAATCTGGAGAAATTAGACTATGTGTTGATTTCAGAAACTTAAATTGCACTTCGGATAAAGACAATTATCCTGTCCCACCCATGGAACATATATTGCAAATGGTTTCAGGTTCTGAATTATTCTCTTTATTAGATGGATTCTCAGGCTACAATCAAGTGTTAGTAGCTGAAGAAGACAGACTTAAAACTACATTTAGAACCAGATGGGGAACTTTTACTTACAGAAGGATGCCCTTTGGACCTCTGGACATGGCTTTCCACAGTCTGATTGGCTACGGTGTTGTAGTATACCTCGATGACATCACGATATTCTCAAAGAAAAGAGAGGAACACACATTTCATCTAAAACAAATTTTTGAATGCTGCCAAAAATATGGTATCTCACTAAACCCCGAGAAGTGTGTGTTTGCCGTTACCGAAGGTAAGTTGTTGGGTCACTTGGTTTCTAAGAAATGGATCTCAATAGACCCAGAAAGGATCAAAGTTATCGAACAGATTCCCTTACCCCATAATAAAAAGGGCATGCAATCATTTATGGGGACAATAAATTTCGTGTGAAGGTTTGTGCTAGATTTCGCTCAAATTGTTAAACCTTTGAAACAAATGGTAAAACAAAGTGTACAATTCAAGTGGACTGATGTTGAAAAAAATGCATTCGGTAAAATACAGACAACGGTTGCGCATGCACCCTCCCTCAAGAGTCCGTATTTTGAGAAAGATTTTATTTTGTACACTTTCGCATCTGATGATTCACTAGCAGCGGTGCTTACCCAGAAGGAATATGGGGGAGATGAGTTCCCCATATCGTTTATGAGCACTGGTCTGCAAGGGGCCGAATTGAATTACCCATTTGTGGATAAACAAGCTTACGTAGTGCTCAAAGTGGTAAAACAATTTGGACCATATATACTTAAGAACCAGACAAAGGTAATAGTTCCACACCCAGCTGTGAGGTCTCTTTCCGTACAAAAGGAGTTAGGAGAAAGAAGAGGCAACTGGGTGTTGAGGCCTGGAAATTCACAGGCCACAACAGCAAGGGATTCTCCCCAGTCAACGTTCCCAACTATCCCATGACTGTTTAGTGTAGGGAATTCATCCGGTTTGTGGTCCGGCTACCGTAGGTCAAGTAACAAAAATAAAAGGTTTTGCCGGTTTCATCCCAGTCCATCGTATATATTTTTGTGTTTTTGTTTTAAGTATGACATGCAAGTGCCTAGCTAAAATGCAGATTGACTAAGCATGCAAAGAGTGTGTTAAATTTTCATATGCTCAGCTAGATCATGAGTATTTCATTTTGATTTCATAACAAAAGCATATAAATAGGATCACTAAAATATAGACAAGCACAACCATACAAAAGGAACACAAATATTTATCCTAGGAAAACCCTAAAGGGAAAAACCCAGCAAAATCTTCCTCAATATAGATGCCCCAAAAAGATAAAGGATAAAAGATAAAACCAGTAAGGAGATCAAAGCCTGATCCTCCTCCTTCTACAAAAGGAACACAAAGATTTATCCTAGGAAAACCGTAAAGGGAAAAAACCAGCAAAATCTTCCTCAATATAGATGCCCCAAAAAGATAAAGGATAAAAGATAAAACCAGCAAGGAGATCAAAGCCTGATCCTCCTCCTTCTCCAACTACTTCTCTTCTCCACTAATGCGCTACACAAGTGAGAGTGTGTGTGTTAAATGAGGAGCACTACACCTCTATTTATATTCATCCGTTCACTTAAGTTAACTCATCTGTCATGTAGGATCAAGTTAATCATGTAGGCTCGAGTTACACATGTAGGCTCAAGTAACCACACTAGGGTGCTAATGAGCCACCTTTACAATTAGAGGGGACTACCTCATGACTCTTATTAGTTCTTCCAATTAGAAGCATCAGGGTACAAAGTAATACAAGTGGTTCTCCCAGTAGGACCATCGAGGACCACAAAGAAATACATATAAAATATTCTTCGAAGTTACAATATTTCAACACTCCCCCTTAACGAGAAGGGTATTGTATAACAACATCAACAACAACAATAATAGGAGAGAGATAGAGGACATCATCAACATCATCAGGGTGATACATATATAAATCATTGGAAGCTTTTCAACATCATGTAGCCTTCATCTTCAATATTTAATCTTCTGCATCATCAGTACTTTGACTGCTTCGATCAGCAGCATCCTAACTCTTCAATCAACAGCAACATCTTCAGCACTTTGACCTTTCGATCAGCAACATATTCAGCACTTTGACCTTTTGATTAGCAACATCATCTTCAACACTTTGACCTTTAGATCAACAACATCTTCTTCAACACTTTGGCCTTTCGATCAATAACAACATCATCATCATACTTTGATCTTTCAATCAGACTCATCATTATCATACTTTGATAATATGAAATAATCATCATTAGGATCTCATCATCATCACATTCTGATCTTTTGATCAGAAACATCATCATCATCATCACATTCTGATCTTTCGATCAAAAAACATCATCATCATCAGCAACTTCTGATCTTTCGATCAAAAAACATCATCATCATCATATTCTAATCTTTCGATCAGAGAACATCATCATCAGCAACTTCTGATATTTCTATCAGAGAAACATCATCATCATCATCATATTTTGATCTTTCGATCAGAGAACATCATCATCATCAGCAACTTCTGATCTTTCGATCAGAGAACATCATCATCATCAGCAACATCTGATATTTCGATTAGAAACATCATCATCATCATAAAAACATCAACATCATCAAAACATCAACATGATCCTTCCTTTTGGAATTACAAGATTTAGGTCTTTACGGAGTTACCAATGATCCTTCCTTTCGGAATTACGAGATTTATGTCTTTACGGAGTTACTAACGATCCTTCCTTTCAGAATTACGGGATTTAGGTCTTTACAGACTTACTAACGATCCTTCCTTTCGAAATTATGGGATCAACATGATTGTGGAACTCAGACAATCCTTCCTATTGGAATTATGGGATCAACACATCTATGGAACTCAGACAATCCTTCCTATTGGAATTACGGGATCAATTCAATGATCCTTCCTTTCGAAATTACGGGATTTAGGTCTTTACGGAGTTACTAATGATCCTTCCTTTCAGAATTATGGGATCAACACAGATGTGGAACTCAGACAATCCTTCCTATTGGAATTACGGGATCAACACACTTTCTCGAGTACCAAATTCACCAGATCTGTTCTGAACCGAATTTCAAGGATGATACAATCCTACCACATTCATGGGGACTGAGATCTTCGGATACATTTTGAACCGAGGTTCAGGGATGATGCAATCCACCACTTTCACAGGGGCCAAGACCTTCGGATACATTTTGAACCAAAGTTTAGGGATGATGCAATCCTACCACATTCATGGGGGCCAAGACCTCCGGATACATTTTGAACCGAAGTTCAAGGATGATGCAATCCCACCACATTCACGGGGGTCGAGACCTCCGGATAAATTTTGAACCAAAGTTCAGGGATGATGCAATCCTGCCACATTCTCGATGACCGAAGTTACATCAGATCCATTCTAAACCAAATTTCAAGGATGATACAATACTGCCACATTCTCGATGACCAAAGTTACCGGATCACTTCTGGACATATTTCCCAGAATAATACAATCCCTCTTCATTCTCGAAGACCGAGGTCTTCGAATCACTTTAGGGAAAGTGCCCAGGGATGATACAATCCTACTTCATTCTCGAAGACCGAGGTCTCCGGCTCACTTTTGGACATATGTCCTGGGATGATACAATCCCTCTTCATTCTCGAAGACCGAGGTCTCCAGATCACTTTAGGGCAAGTTTCCAGGGATGATACAATCCCACTGCAACATCACTACTCCCCCTTTCGGGGAAGGTATTTCTGAACCATACCAAGCTTGTATCGAAAGTGTTCGAACTTTACCCGAGACAGAGGCTTTGTCATCGCATCATCATCTAAACCATCTTCATATACATCTTCAGTATGTGAATACTGAACTATCATTAGGTCACCATCATCTGCATCTACAGTATGTAAATACTAAAACATCATCTATATCTTCAATATGGGAATACTGAAATCATCATCATATATATATTCAGTATGGGAATACTGAAACATCATCATTTCTATATTTAGTATAGAAATACTAAATCACCATCATCTGTATCTATAGTATGTAAATACTGAAACATCATCATCTGCATCTTTATCTTAAATGTAGAAATACCGGATTTCTATGTGTTACGACGGAACACAGGGTTCTCTATTATCACAACTCTCGTTATCACATAGAATCAATGTAGTATCCATCTTTAGTTCTAAGAGACCTGATATCATCTTCCGAAGCCATATGGCTTCACAACTTAGCAGAGCAATCTGCTATGTATCCTGCTTCAGCCATGCTACGAGAAACACTGGATTGTTTCCTGCTAAACCATGAACTCATAGCAGACCCCAAACAAAAGAATCTACCAAATGTTCTTTTCCTGTCTTAGATACTTCCATCCCAATCTGCATCTATGTATCCATACAATCTATACTCATGGCTACCATCATAATATAAACCAAAGTCTATAGTCCCTTTCAGATATCTCATCACATGTTTTGCAGTTACTAGGTAAACCCATATTGGTTGAACAAGATATTGACTTAAGGTGTTCACAGCAAAACAAATGTCTAGTCTGGTATTTGTTAAGTACATCAATGACCCAATGATCTGTTTGTAATGAGTCATATCCACTAACTCTAATGTGTCATCATCTAACAGATTCAGGTTGGAGTCCATGGGTGTGGTCATGGCTTTGCATTCCAACATATTGAATCTCTTCAATATCTCTACCGCATACTTTCCCTAGTTGAGAAATATTTCTTCTGAACTTTTCCATACTTCCAAACCTAGGAAATAATGCATTAACCCAAGGTATTTCATCTCAAATTATTCTGCTAGTTTCTTCTTGCTTTTCATGATTTGTTTCTCATTTCTTGTCAAGGATAAGTCATCCACATATAATAACAGGATGACAAGTTCATCTTCTACAACATTGAGATAAAGGTTAGGATCATCTTTACCTTGGTAAATCCCATGCTCGACAAGAAACTATCTATTCTTCCATACCAAGCTCTGGGAGCTTGCTTCAGGCCATAGAGGGCCTTCTTCAACTTGCATACATGATTCCGTCTAGCTTCAACTTCAAATCCTCATGACTATTCGATGTAAAACTATTTCTCAATCATACCATTAAGGAAGGCTTGTTTTTACTTCACCATGGAAGAAACTACCATGATAGTTCTGAAGGAAGTGTACCTTGCTTCCTGGAGTATGTGTCTCTTCAAAATTAATTCCCTCTTTCTGAAAGAAACTTTTGGCCACAAATATTGATTTATACTTCTCGATACTTCCAGCTGTATATCCATTTGGAGGATACAATACTCTTTCCTTCTGGTTTGGGAACTATATCCCATACATCATTCTAATATTCTTTCATCATAACATCTTTCATCAGTTCGTCTTGTCAGATCATCAACATATCCTAGTCTTCTGCATTCAACTTTGAAGGTTGGAACCCACTTTACTCTTGGTAAAGTCTCAATCCATCAAGAAGCTGTCCATCATGTCTTACCATGTCGAACTCAGATATCTTCTATAGTCACTCCCCCTGAAGTGGAATATTATCTTCCTTCTTCATTCTGTACAGGTGGATATATACTAGTCAATAGAGTATGTCATGTCATAGTCTATTCTTTCTGAGGCAAATCACGAACCTTTATTTGTACACTTGTTCTTGTAGATCCATATGGAGGATACTATGTAATTCCCTTTATGTCTCGAAATCATATCGTATACATCATTCCCCATGATCAACTGTTTTTCTTTGATCATAGTTTCTTTCATAGCATTATTTTCTTCATCTTGAGTTATCTCTCATACCCATGGTGGTCTTCATCCTTTGAGGTGGATCTACTGCTCTCTGAAGCTCTTTCTTCCGTCATGGTGTCTCTGAACCTAGGAGCTTGTTGTAATCTTACTGATCACATAAGGTTACCAATAATACATACAAAAATATACAGAATATACACAGATACAAGAGACAAGAACAGATAGGATAAACAGATTATATTATTCTCAATAGATCATACAAAGCCAAGAACTGAACTTAGTTCTTGTGAGGCTCAACATCCTAATATATACAGGTTACAAACGACTATTGTGTTTGGGGAGGTGGTATGTCCACCTCCGGCTGTGATGATGATGGTGATTTTGGTTGTGAATCAGGAGGTGGTGATGATGGTGGTGAAGGTGGGGATGGTGGGTTTCCTGATCTTGGTGGTGAAGGGAAAGAACTGTGGTCGGAAGACATAATGTCCTCTTGCGGTCGGTAGTCAGTGAAGGTCTGTTCAATGCCTGATACATCGCCACCTTCTCAAACCCTTGTAAATACTTTTGTTTGGTGGGCATATGTCTTTTTGCTTGCTTTTAGGGGAGTTGTTGTCCTGATTGTCTGCGCCGATTTGAACAGTGTAGGTAGTGTTGCAAAGAAGGATTTAAGCTCATAGTTCGAGCTTTCCCTGGCTCTGAGTGCCTCAGGGATAACTCTTTCAAAGACTTCGGGGGAAACGTCAGCCTGCTGCACTGGTGCTTGCTCCTCGACTATTTTAGTCGGAGATGGAGGGGGAGGAGTTGTCACCAGGTCGACCACATCTTCGGACAGTGGTGTTGTTTTGGCCTTCTTTGGCCGACCTTCCGGTGCTCCTGCTTTAACAAAACATTGAAACTGGGTTTCAACAGTTACCTTATTTGCTCAGGCATCCTCGACAATATCGAGTGCTGATGCTGCCAGTTCTTCGTCGTCGTCGGTGGAGTCAGCAAGGACAAGCTTACGCTTACCTTTTCCTTGCTGACGTTTCTGCATTTTGATGTTCCTTCTGGCAATGGCTATCTACTTCGCTAGTTTCTTGATAATGCTCCAAGACACAGCATATTCAGGGTTGTCTTCCTCGACTTCCCCTGTTGGGTTCTGAGCTGGGTCGACAGTCTGAGTAAACGAAGGAGCTGTTTGTTGTACTGGTTGTTGTGCTGGTGGTGGTGTATGATGTTGCTCTGTCGGGGGGTCCACTACTGGTGCAGTCGGGTGCTTCACTGTTAAGTGCACCCGACCAGGAGTTCCGGTCGGAGTATCCTGCATCACAAAGGTGCTAATATACAAGTGCAGCTCGTAATATTCCTCCTTCTCCTGGTCAGTCAGAGGTTCGACTATAGAGAAGTCGACCTGTTTTGCAGCCTTCGGGACTTGAATTTTGGTTTTTGCTTGTCTAGACAGCTCCCGAAAGATCTGGTCGACTGTGGGATAGTAGTCGAGGTCCCTGGCATTTGAATCCTGAGTGTTTGAGGACCATACTGTTGTATGGTCGAGCTCCAGCTGGATGTGTGAGTCGGCTGGGAGGTTTCGTCGGATGTTCTGGGGCACCCTCCACCTTGTCGTTCGCAGCTTAAGTTGCTGGAACCAATTGTCCA
>LPNX010863756.1:268158-289564 GCA_001517045.1 Pseudotsuga menziesii | reverse complement strand
CCTGCTGGTCCATAGTGTGCTTCGTGCATGATTTGCTCTCGTTCATGGGCAAGTACACATCTTCTAAGAACATCGTCTAACCCCATTTTGTATAGAAATCCATTTATGAGGCTGTAGGGGGCATCCTTCATAGCTAGGATTTGCTTCTTTTTAGTGTTCAGACCTTCTGGTACCTGACCTGTTTCTAGGAATTGAGCAATTTCCTCCAGTTCTTCTGGTACTGCTTCTATACGAAATAGATGTGCATCTGGTAGGTCGTCATCGATTCCAGTCGGTTCCTCTCATGTGTGGATTCGGGATAGGTGGTCAGGTCCGACATTTAGCTTCCCTGGTCGGACAACTACTTCAAATTCAAATTCTTGGAACAGTAAGAGCCATCGACAGATTCTACCATGGTGAAGGGGTTTGTTTACGAGGTACTTCAAAGCTTGATGGTCGATGTAAAATATGAAGGGGTTAGCTAATAGGTAGTGTTGATATTTCTGAAGTGCAAAGACCATTCCTAGGGCTTCCCGTTCGGTGGTCGAATAGTTCCTTTCATCCTTATTTAGTTTCCGACTGCTGTAAACTATAGGGTATCCCATTCCATCGTCTCCTGGTTGAGTCAGGATAGCCCCAATTGCTATTCCGGATGCATCGATATGCACATGGAATTTGATCGACCAATTTGGAAATTTAAGTATGGGGGCTTCGACCAGTTTTCTCTTCAGTTTGTCGAAGGAGATTTGGCATTCCTCCGTCCATTTAAACTCTATATCATCCTTGAGTAGTTCTTCTAGGGGGTAGGTCATGTCTGAGTAATGTCGGATAAACTTCCTATAGTACCCTGTATGTCCTAATAACACCTGAACCTGTTTAGGGTTTATTGGAGGCTTCAAGTCAAGGATAATTTTAATTTTGGCAAAGTCAAACTTAATACCATCTTTACAAACAACATGTCCTAGTAGTATCCATATGGGGGTCATAAAGATGCATTTCTTAATGTTGAGGGAAAGTTGAATCTGCCGACATCTTTCCAACATAAGTCGGAGCCATGTGCAGTGATCTTTTAGGGTGGAATATATGGTCCAGTTGTCGAAGTATACTTCCATAGTTTTATAGATGTACTCTTGGAAAGTTTTTACAACTATTCTGGAAAAGACTGTAGGTGCATTCTTTAGTCCAAAAGGCATAACCCTATAAGCAAAAGAGCCAAATTCACAAACAAATGTGGTTTTCTTCTGATCTTCCTTTGCTATAGGCACTTGATTGTATCCTGAAAATCCTTCTGTGAATGAGTAGCATTCATGGCCTGCCACTTCATTCAAGATTTAATCAGCATAAGGTGTGGGAAAGGGATCTGTCAGTGTGACTTTATTAAGTTCCCTAAAGTCGACACTGATTCTCAGTCTGGTCGGGTCGTGTTTCTTAGGCTGGATGACCATGGGACTTGCCCATTCCGACTGGTCGATGGGGTAGATGATTCCTGCGGCTAACATGTTGTCTATCTCCTTTTTAACTATTTCCTTATACTTATGAGCTAGTTTATAAGGGCGTTTCTTGACAGGTCGGACATCAGGTTTAGTGTCGATTTTCATTTCTCCCATTTCTTGAACTAACACTTTCAAATCTTTGTAGTCTCTTGCAAAGACATCTTGGAATTCCCTAAGTAAGTTCACTATTTCGGCAGTTTGTTTCTCATTCCAATAATCACCAATCTTAGCTAATTTTGGTCGATCGTCATTTGAAATGTTGACCTCTTTGGTTTTTACTTTGGAATCTAACCATTCTGGGGCTTTAGTTTCATTGATCGGTCGACTTCCTTCCTGGAACTGTGAAAATGTAGCAGGGAAGTCGGCTGCAGTCATTGGGTCGAGGTCAGGTTTTTCGGTAGTCGCGACCCTAAGCAGAGAGTGGATCGGTTTTGTTGTTTCAGCATGGTTGGATTTCCATCTGAAGCTTTTACCTTCAGTGTGTTCATTCTCCAATTGTAATCGGGTCGACTCGACTTTTGATCCTATGTGAAGACTATTACAGTGCTTGACCTATCGAGGGTCTTTGTCAGGGAATGTTTCAGTCGGTTGAATGAACTGTTTAATTTGTTGTGCTGGCTCGACTAATTGTTGATCTTCAGGGATAAAGTTGAAGGTTTGGATGAAATTTTCTTTGAGGTCATTCCAGAAAAAGGTTTCACCTTTTTCTTCCTCCATTTTATACCATTTGCTAGGTAAGTCGTCTAGGGTTGAGGGAAACAAGTGTGGCCAGGCTCTCTCATCCTTATGTCCTAGGCTTCTCCATTATTTTTCACAAGTTTGGATGTGTTCTTCTGGGCTCTGTCCTTGAGTAAAAATGGGGATCTGTGCTTGTGGGGTGAGCTTCTTGCCACCAAAGCTTTCAACAAAATAAGTTGCAGCACTAGTCCAGGTCCGAAGTTTTGTCTGATGGGTATCCCACCATCTAGCTGCTTGACCAGTGAAGGTTTCTACTAAGCTCTGTAGTCGGCCATGTTCTCCAAAGTTTTTAGACACTTGTTCAACATGCATGACTGGGGATTCCCTCTCCTTATACCTTGTTTGGGTCCTGGTAGTTTCGTTGGTCGGTTGTAAGGTAGGGTGTTCTTTTATTTTTCTCTCAAAAATTTTGGGGATAATTGAGACTAGAAAGCACTGTCGGGTGGGTTTTTTCTGTACTTTTTGGATAGTCCAGCACCCTCTTTCTTGTGTTTCATAGTTTTCCATTTCCCAGTCATAGAGTTCAACATCTGAATTATAACCAACTGAGTCAGGATTACCTAAGTAAATCTCCCCTTGGGCGTTTGGTTCTGTGTAGTCAGTATTGTTTTGGATCTGATAAAGTTGTCGGATATCGACTTCCTCATCAATTGGTTCAACCCAGGGTTGGCCTTGGGAGGGGTTAATAGGTACTATGACTTTTTGACCATTTTCTTTGAGTTTAATACGTTCTTTATCTAGAGAGATAGAGGCTTTCATCTTTCTATCCCAAGGTCGACCTACAAGGGCTGGGAAGGAGCTAGATCCTTCCTTTGGGTCAATAATTTCGAAATCAACCTTAGTCGATATGCCTTTAATGGTTGTGTCTACATTTTTCCAAACCCCAATGGGTTCAATAAGGCCCTGGTCGGCTAGTTTCAGATAAATGCCTGACTCATAGAGTCGAGGTCGTCCCATCCTTTCCCATGTATCCCGGGTCATGATATTTACCTGAGACCCAAAATCAAGCACCACTTGTCAGACATGGAAACCTTCAATTTCTAGGTTGACAAGAGGGTCGACATCATTTTTGTCTTTTTGATTTAGGCTACAGATGTTCTTAGTTTGTTTCTCAGGGTTAGTGCTTTTGATTTGATGCAATAAATCAATGAACTGACCGACAGATTTATCTGTTTGAATGAGATGGGTTAAGTGCTGGGTCGAGTCGTGTCGACTGTGACTAACATATTCGTGATGTGAAAGGCTTGTAAATATGTTTGTGGCTTCCTAATATGTGTGTTGTTCCTTGCAAGGGTCAGGTTATGTATTTGTGTGTGTGATATTACTAATCTGAGGATTATCAGGCCCGGTTTTAGTGCCTTGTCGAGTGACGATGTGCAAATTCTTAGTAGTTATGACATCATTCTTCTGGACACAAGACAAGACATTAATATTCTTTTTATTACTAATTTTTTCCAACATTGTAGGGCAATCCTCCAAGGAGTGATCGCCTACACCACAATGTGTACAAAATTTAAGATCAGTCCTGTCCTTGTATGGACAGTCTGCGCATCTGTGCCCTTCTTTGTAACAAATAAAGCATTGAGTAGGTCGACGACTTCGTATTTCTCGATTCCCAACGAATCGACCTATTCTTCCAAACCCTGGTCGTCGATTGTCATTCCGACGGTCATAGCGTCGGCCATCAGTTCATTGCCCATTCTGGTTATTATTATTGTTCTGCTCTGTGTTCTGTGCTACAGCATTAGTCTGGTAGACGGCCTGGTAGTTTTGTCTATTTTTGAGGTTAAGATGGCAGTCGGCCGTGTTGTGATTTGCAGTTTCGCAGATAGCACACCATGAAGCTTTTCCATTCTTCATCTTGTAAGGACAGTCGACGGTGGAATGGTCTCCTCGTTCCTAGCAGATGTCGCAAAACGCCTTTGTCTGTACAAAACGGACATCTTGTCCACTGAATTGCTGTCGACAGTTATCTTTTGTATGTCCGGCTGTTGAACAGTTAGTACACCAGATGTCTTGGTTCTTAAGTGTGAGCTCTTTCAAGGACTTCTGCATATTTTCTAGCTGTTCTTCCAAGCGGTGGCCAGTCGGGCAGGCAGGTATGTCTTCATCCATCTCGACCTGCAATGCTTTTGTCAACGCATCTTCGTACGACTTGAAGGTCTCCAGAATGATGTGTCGGCGAACTTTCTGTGAAAGTCCTGCAAGGAACCATTGAATGAGTAATTGTTCGTCGATGACATAGTCCAACTGACTCAATAGATCCTTCCATCGTTTATCGTAATCGCGGACTATTTCTCCTGGCTTCTGTTGGGTCGTCTTCAGCTTCTTGGCTGCCAGGTGTTTAGCGTCTGGAGTCTTGAAAAATGATAGGAATTGTGCCTTTATCTCTGATTTTGTTGCTCTAGGTTGCCTTTCGGTAAATGTCATATACCATGTGAGAGCTCTTTTCCGAAGGGCTCCTGCGAACTGGGCTATCTGTCGGTCTTCTTTTGTTACTTTGTTAGCCTCCCATATCGACTCACAGACAAACCAGTGTCATCTGGGGTCTTTGTCACCCTCATAAAGGGGAATCTGAGTAGATCTGTGACCCATGTCGGAGTCACTGTCACTACTCTCTGATGATGTCGGAGGTGGAGGTGGAGGAGGTGGTGGTTTAGAGGTCGGTGAAAGTGGTGGGGTCGATGATATGGTCGAACCTGCAGAGTTTTTGTCGACCGAACTTATGCTGTCGTCTGAGGTCGATCCTTTGTCTCCGAACAGTGGATTGTTGTGTATTTGTAGTGTCGGTGTTCCACTAAAATTTTGTGTGCGCAGGTCCGATTCTTGTATGTCTTCGATAGCTGTATGTGGCAGGGGGGGTGCTCCTTCATGTGTCGGCAGGAGCAAGTGGATACTTAAACAGGAAGGTGCCATTTGAAAGGTCACCTAGTTACCTTCGATCGGTCGACGTATGACCAGATGTCGACCTGGGTATGGTTCATCGCCTAGTCGGCTCCAGAGTGTAATGTCGCCAGCTCTTAGTCGAAGGTCATCTTCAATAATAGTTTGTATTCTGGTACGCGGATTTACTGGGGAAAGGGTCACTCCTTCGTTGGGAACAATTAGTTGGAGAGCTTCTGGCTGCTCTATCCACATTTCATCATCTTCAGGGGACGCCTCTTCTTCTTCGCCTTCTCTGCGTCGGTCATGACCCGACTCTGGCGGTACTTCATCATGGTCGGTCTCCCTAGGGTTTTGCTGCAGCTCTGCGGCCCTTTCTCGTCTAGCTTCCCTTTTCTTCTGTCTTTCATCCCTTTCGATTCTCTTAATGTCCGACATACTGTAGTACAATACTATGCCTTTAGTTCCTCTTCGGTCGATTATGCATTACTGGTGACTACGACTCTGGTCAACTAGGATCCACTATGCTCGATGTCCGACACACGACCAGCTACCCCCCCATAGCCTACCCGACGCTTTTTTAGAAAGCCCGGATAGTTCTTATTTGCTCAAGAAGTACTCCCACTCCCTTTTAGCAATGAATTTTTCCCACTGCTTCTGCTTCGCTGCCCAGTTAGTGTTTGAGGGTGGTTCACGTAATAGAGGTCGAGGTTCAACAATGTGCCCTGCTCCTTTCTCTATTAAAAACTTGAACAGTAAAGCCGGTAAGGAACACAAGAATTGATCAGTAAATTCTGTGAAAAATTTCTGTCGGACGGTTTCCACAGAAGTCCTGTCTTCGACTGCTTGTTCCTCACAGAAGTCGTCGGCTATCTTTTCGACCACTCCGATAGATTCGTACGGCCGCCTTGGATTAGTTTCTGGAGTAAATGTTCTTCTTTAGTCTTGTCCGGTTTTCTCATCCAAAAGCTGCTTCAGTAGATGTGGCACGGATTCGACAAACTTTTCGTGAGTCTCAATGAAAAATCTGGCTTTTGCTTCTGCGACTGTCAATCTGTTCCTTCTCGCGTAATTTTGTAGATAGTTAGCAATTTTTCGCTCCCACCAGTCCTTTATCTCCTGCTCTAGTATCATGTGTGAGCATATACTCCAGTTGTGTACTACCGGCAACGGAACCAATGTTGTAATCTTACTGATCACATAAGGTTACCAATAATACATACAAAAATATACAGAATATACACAGATACAAGAGACAAGAACAGATAGGATAAAAAGATTATATTATTCTCAATAGATCATACAAATCCAAGAACTTAACTTAGTTCTTGTGAGGCTCAACAGCCTAATATATACAGGTTACAAACAGTTACAATCATAACTACCTGTCGGTTCACCGAACTGACACGACTATTAGTTAACAGACTCTAATCACTGTGTTTACTCAGCCGACCGACTTAGTCGGCTGATCGACTAAGTCGGTCCCTCGACTTAGTCGGATGATTGACTAAGTCGGTCTTCGTTCAAGTCGAATTATGTCGACTTGCTCCTTCTACAGAGCTTCAGATTCATGTTTATTGAATTGTCATCACTTGTTCTTCGAAACAAGTCTCGTCCTTATTTTCTTGTAGGAGGTTGTACAAGACCTTTCCTACAATTCAAATGCACCAGTTGCATGGTTAGAACTATTTCATAAAACATATGCATAACGAAAAATTCTTATGCATCATACAACTATTTAGCCAATACAACATTCATCCATGGAAACTTTCTAGATGCTTTCCATCTCTACCATGACATTATTGAGATTGTGCACTAATCCAATATGTCAGGAAAGAGGTTTGATAAGTAGCACTGGAAAGTTGTATAGCACCATGAGCTACTTACCCATCACATGCATATTAGTAGTATTACTGTAAACAATCTATCATGCATAACACATCAACTGAATACAATCAAATGTATACCAAAAAAATATCATGAAATGGCAATTGAATACTTATCTTTTATTTGTTTCATGGGTAGACTCCATCTTGATCATTCTGCTTTATCATATTCTTCATTCATGAAATCATCATTTCTTATCCAAATGATAAGATGAATAAGAGGTTCTTCAAGAATTGAGTTTTTCATATTCCTCATCGCTTGAGGGATCTTCTTTGAATGGTGAGAGCTTGATCTTCAATTGCTCACATCTTCTTCTTCTCTTCTTATTAGTCGAGCTAAAAGTAATCACTTACTTCTGGCATACATTCTTTGTATGAATGAATCCCATGATCATGGGAGGCCATTAAAGGTGGCTATCACCACTTCTGCATTCTCTACTTCTTCTTCTACTGCTTCAAGATGTTATGCATTCTGGATCTTCACATTCTTCAACTGTTTTCTCAAATCCATCTTCTGAATTATGTTCTTATCTTCAAATAGCTTGATCAAGGAATCAAACATTTTCAGTGTCTTTAGGGAAGACACTTGTGGTACAATTTGATCCGTGATTGAATCAACAATGATCTTCTTGGCCTTGATCAAGTTCTTCTTGTGTAAGGCTTTGAGGCTCATCTCCCTCTAGAAATGGAACCTCTCTACTCATGTAGGTGTCCAATTCATTTTCTTCAGAGAGATCAAATAATTCCATGCTTGGAATTTTTTCAAGCTTATCATCAAGCTGATGTGATAGATCACTTTGAAATGAGAACCTCAAATGCAAATAGCAAAATATTAGATCTTATCGATTTGAGGTGTCCGTCCTGCTTCCGAAGCTGGCTGATCTAGGGTTTGCCAGAGAAACCCTAATTTTAAAAACTTGGAATCTTTCAAATCTGATTGGATAGAAAGATATATCTCTTCAAATGGAGCTGTCCAATGTACTCCTTTTCTAAAAACAGTGGAGGGAAGCTCCCAGAACAGGAAGTGCTAGTTTTCCAATTTCTTCTACATAAATGCCTATTACTGTTTCTGTGATATCTCCGAAATTACTACTCTTCTGTGTCTGAAATTTCTCACGAAGGTAATATCACATGTCCCTGATCCATCACAATAGTTTTAATCAGAATTGGTTTCACCAATTGGGATTTATGATCATTTTCCCAAGGTGACCTGTTACAGGATTGTTCAGAATAGTGAAGTTGTATGGAATTCCACGTCTCACTAGTTCATCTTCAGGTTCTGTTACCAAAAAAATTACATTCTGGGCTATTTCTAGAACATCTTTAGGAATTCCATTTGGACCTCTATAGCCCATGATATTCACCCCAGGTGTTCTGTTTAGGGATGAATTCTGGAAGAGGCTGGAACCCTAACTTGGAGGGGTCATATCTCCCAGAATATAGCAAATATGAGGCTGAATTTTGGACACAGTGCAAATATGGATTTTCTCTTTGGCCTCTACAATTTAAAACTCTTGATCCTTCGCCAATATTAGGATCTAGTGAATGTACCAAAACTTATCATTTTTAGTATTTAGTTTTTTTTTCCAGATTGGGGTCAAACTAGAGTTTGACTTTCTCGAAGTTTCACCCAACCAAATTTCTTGAGCCAGGTCTCTAAAATTCAATTTTGATGAGGATAACAATCCTATGCTGGGATCACTCAAAAATTCTTCTTCTGTAGAAAGCCCTAATTTTCTGCACCAAAACTGAAAATGCTCGGAATCGAATTCTGCTTCAACAAAAAGATGCGCCCTTCAATAGAGAGTCAATCTAGCCTTCTTTTGCTGATCGATCATAGATAGAGGCCCAAAAAATAATAAGCCCTATATTCTTTAGCTGCACAATGTCTTCTTTCAGGGTGGCTCTAATACCATGTTAAATTTTCATATGCTAAGCTAGATCATGAGTATTTCATTTCGATTTCATAACAAAAGCATATAAATAGGATCACAAAAAGATAGACAAGCAAAACCATACAAAAGGACCACAAAGATTTATCCCGGGAAAACCCTAAAGGGAAAAAACCAACAAAAGATTCCTCAATATAGATGCCCCAAAAAGATAAAAGATAAAAGATAAAACCAGTAAGGAGATCAAAGCCTGATCCTCCTCCTTCTCCAGCTACTTCTCTTCTCCAATAATGCGCTACACAAGTGAGAGTGTGTGTGTTAAATGAGGAGAACTACACCTCTATTTATATTCTTCTGTTCACTTAAGTTAACTCATCTATCATGTAGGTTCGAGTTAATCATGTAGGCTCGAGTTACACATGTAGGCTCAAGTAACCACACTGGGGTGCTAATGACCCACCTTGACAATTAGAGGGGACTGCCTCATGACTCTTATTAGTTCTTCCGATTAGGAGAATCAGGGTACAAAGTAATACAAGTGGTTCTCCCAGTAGGACCATCGGGGACCACAAAGAAATACATATAGAATATTCTTTGAAGTTACAATATTTCAACAGAGTGGTCACAATGTGATGTGTAGGTTCTTACCTCTCGTCTTAGACTCTCTTGCATCTAAATCACACACAGCAAGAAATCAAAACTAAATACCTAACCTATCCCTAGGGAGAAATATTATCACTTATTAATGAGTAATGTATTTTGTGCATGTATTATGAAAAAATCACAGATAGCTGATACTTCTTTCAAACACATGAACATTTAAAGATATTTGAACAACCAGATAGCCAATTTTTTATGAACAACATCCATTACTCATAGTGGGGAATTTTCATAAAATAAACCAGAAATCATCCATACAAGAACATAGGTTCAAATAGTTATAACGATATCACAATTAATGGACACAAAGCTGAAAACGAAATAGTTCCTCTTCAACAAATCCATAGCATAACATTTGAACATTCCACCAAGCTTTCTCCAATAGGCAAACTGTAATTATTTATTGCAAAAGGAAATAGTTCTTCTTACAATATGTCTTCACTAATCTAACTGGGAAAAATTCCCTCTTCTAGTCCAGATTCTCTATATTTATACAAAAGAACAAAACTGTTGGTCTGCCCACGAATGACTCTTGGGCTTCCCCAAGTCTTCACCTCCCACATTTTCTTCCATTAAGTGTTTATAAAATTTACAATATATTACAATAAAATTAATAAAATGCTCATAAGGAGGGTCCCGCTTAACTATTCAAAAATTTCTTCCATGCTGAAGCCTCTGAGGTAATGCTTTCAAATTTAGAAGGTTCTAGGAAATGAATATTTATTTCAAATTTAGCAGCCTGATTTCTTATGACTTTTATTCTGGCTGTGCTCAGGTGAAGTTGGTCTTTTAACAACTGTACACTAATCGCGGAATGATCTAATTCATTCTTCAGGGTCTACTCCTCTAAAGCTTTAATGTGCTATATCCTTTGTTCATCTTCTTGATATCTTCTTTGCAAAATCTCCAAAAATAGGCTATGGTATGGAAAGGTATCCATTCTCTGTTCAGCCTCAACTTGGTAGTGATTATAAGTGATCAAAAGTCTCCTGAAGAATTCTGCACAAGCCCCCTTTGTCTTCTTGACAGCCTTATTGAATTCTTCCGCTGTGTTTATGGCAAACTCTAGTAAATGATAGTCTTTCCTTAGGGCTTGTTGATCTTTCGATGGTATATCTATAGGGGTTTCTTCATTCTCTTCTAATCTTGCCATCCTTCTTGTCAGGACTTCTAAGATATCTTGTGATCTGTCAACAAAATATGAAGAGGTTTCCAAAATCTCTTCCAACCAATTTTCCACCTGCAAGACCTTGCACCTCTCTTCCTCTATGGCCACTTGCAGTTGGTGCATCTTGCTTCTCTATGACAGAAGATGCTCCTTGAAAGGCTGAAGGATGACCTGCTATTCCTTGGCCTCTTCTAGAGCTATTGTCAATGAGGTAATGTGTTCTTTAAGTTCTGCATTCTGCCCTTGAGATTGCCTCTCAGATTCCTCCAAGGTATCCTTCTACAGCTCCAACTCCCCTATCCTACCTAGCAGCTGCTCATTTTCTGCCCTCAACCCTTGACACTCTTGCTGCACTTTATCCAGACTTTCTTGGGTGGCCTCCATAGATCTCTTCTCTACTTGGAGGGATTGGAGCTCAGCTTTTGAAGACTTTATTTCTCGTTGTATGTCTTCAAAATTTCTTTTCAACCTATTATTTTCCTCTCTTTCTCTTCTCAGGGTATCTTTGAGCTGGGAAGAGGACTTCTTTGACTGTTTAAGATCAGTCATTATTCGATCTACATTGTCCTCTAAAGCATGGATCAATGCATCCCTTGATCTGATAGTGAACCTAGGGTCCTTGTCTGTCCCATATACTATAGTTGTATCATTTATCATTTTACCGGACTGCCCCCAAGTCTCGACCTTTCTCTCGGTCCTCTTCACTATCTTTTTCCTTTCCCTATCATAAAAGATAGTGTTGAAGTCTTGTATCTCCTCCCCTTTCTTCTGCTCAAAAGGGATTAGCCTAAGGGTGGGGCCATAGCCTGTCCTGTTGTGCTGGCAGCAGCTACCTCAAGATTTTTAATATCAAGGTTCCCTAAGTCCTGAGCCTGACTATCTGTTGTATCAAAATTTGTTTGCTCTGTCACTGTCTCTGTCAGCTTTAGCTTTTCTGCTTCCTATTTCTTCAACTCCTCATCCATCTTTATTTTCTTTACCTCCTCTTCATTCTGAGCAGCTTCCTTTGCCTTTCTAGCTACTTCTTGTTCAACTCTTCTATTCTCTTCCTCCTCACCTTTGAGCCAACTTTTGGCTTCCTATGCTAATCTCCTAGCATCTTCATTTCTTTTTCTAGTTTCTTCCTCCTCTGACTTTTCTTGCTCATCTTTTCCTTTCCTACCTTTTATAGTGGTTTTCTTTTTAAACCTTCTTCTTAAGGCTGTAATATTTTGTGCACTATGAAAAATTGATTCCTCTCTATCCTAGTGGCTTGTGTATTCAAAATGCACATTTGATTCCCTGCAATTCTCTGCCACTTTGTTTTGGGAATCATTCCTATGGAAATTCATTTCCCCAAAATGGAATTTTCCCAATTCCTCCACAAATTCCTTAGCTTTATTCACCCTTGTGAATTTATAGCTTCCCAACCTGAATGGTAAAGGAGGGTAAGATGCTTTCTTATGTTCAAACATAAAACTCCCTATGCCATCTAGAAATACTTGTCTAACTACCTCTTTATGAACTATATAGTCAGTGGCATATTTTGGCAGCAGTGAGGGTNGGAGGGTAAGATGCTTTCTTATGTTCAAACATAAAACTCCCTATGCCATCTAGAAATACTTGTCTAACTACCTCTTTATGAACTATATAGTCAGTGGCATATTTTGGCAGTAGTGAGGGTGCTCTAGAGCATCCATAAATTCTAAAATACAATCCATCCTCTGTCAGATAGTAGTTTGCGTACTCCTCAATCACCTGCAATGCTTCCTCTGACATATAGTTGCACTTGTTTAAGAATATCAATGTATATAGTGGCATTATGAAGTGCTCACACACTTCCCTATAGTGACTGTGGTACTTGTGCACCCACAGTGGCTTGTAAGTTGCGTAGAATGGTGTTCTCTCTCGGTCCCAGATACACCTCAGATTGGGGAAGGGTTGGTTGCACAGTATGCAATCAATCAGTATAGAGCTCATGTAGAACTTTGATCTCTTTTAGGAAACCCCTCCTAATGCTGAAGCAATGCAGGCTGAGAGGCTGTTGGACACAATGTTTTCCCAATTGAACACTGTCACTTGTGTTGCAACATAGAAAATGATAGGCACCCACTCCAATTTGAATCTTTTACCGTGGGTACTCCCAAAAATCCTTTTCAGCATTAGGGAAATGAAACTCTAAGGGGTTCTTATATTTTCAGTGTCATATTCCTCAATCAGCCTAGTTCTAAAGTTATTTCTAGGCATGAACATCCCCTTTAGTGTCTCAACTAGGTCCATTTTAATTGCCTTCAGCCAGTCCTCAGTCAAGTACACCTATGCTTCTGGTAAGTGGTAGGCCAGTGCCACATACCCAAGGTTATAAGCAGCATAACCCTATTTATCAAAATTTGCCAAAATCATGGTGGTTACATCTACCCTGGGAATAATCCACCCAATCACCTCTGAGCATGGAAAAAGCTCAGATCTAGTAGCAATTTTCATCAATGAAGATCTCTCTATATTAGCATAGATGGTTTCTTCTTCAAAACCTTTGTCAGGTACTTCTCGATGCATTATTAATCTATAAATTTCACCCCATTGATATTCAGGTTCCACACCAACTATACATTTGGTGTCCTCGTAGGTGTATTCAACTCTAGTAATGATTTCGATTTCGGGTTCCTCTTCTACTATGGGAGATTTCTTCTTCTGACGTTTTGACATCTTTGATTTTGATGAATTTCCCTATCATAAACAGAAATCTCCTTTAGGTTCTGTTGGGTCATTTCCAGGTAACATTCAAAATGGAGACAAACTGTATAAGCATTTTACCTCGTCTATGCTAAACATGAGTGCAGCTATGAAAAATAAGCAAACAGTACTAAAAAAACAAGTGTTCCCGCATAAAATTAATCTGCTGAAAAGGATAAAACCAGCTCTTGACCAAAATTTGCTGATTTAACTTAGAAAATCATGGGTTTTCTAAAACGACGAAAATCCCCCTCCTCTCGTCAACAAGAACATAGTCTCGAAACCCCCTCTCGGTGCTATGACCTAAACGCTACACAGAAGAAAGAGGTGCCAAATCCCAAGTGAGGACATTGCACTGATAGTGCACTTAACTCATAAACCATAAGAGGAAGCTACTTTCTATAAACACGCTCGCCTCACGGCCTGACTAGGTAATGCATTCTAACCTAAACTGGTCCGGGGTTTGGATTCAATTTTAACACCTTCAACATTGCGACCTTGGTTCATAAAAGTGAGGGCAATGATACAATGAAACAAAAACTCAGCATCTCGGATGAAAACCTTGAAAATTCCCTCCCTTGATGGCCACATGCATACTGGGGGAAACTAGTGCAGACAGCGTAACGGCCGTCTGCATCGGTTTCCCCAGCAATCAAGTGCAGTCTGCAAACCCACAATGGCCGCGAGAGTCATCATCAATAAAACTACAAAATTTCCCCATCGGGAAGCCATACTATTTAGCTCGAATATATATACAGGCCGGGATGGGAAAACCTAGGTAACCACTAACCACAGAGACAACAAAAATAGCTCGACCAATCAAATGGAGCAGTAAAACGGGCATAAGGGCCTACCTAACACTATGCTGTGTGACTGGTGGAGGAAAAATGGTAAACTTCCATGGCAGAGCCACCTAGGAGGGAAGGTACCGACAAGGAAAGCCTTGGTCTACTCGAGAAAAAATGACAACACAAATAAATCACCAAAATTCAATAAAATAATAAACCCCCAAACCCAAAATATATACGCCACGGTCAACATGAAATTGGCGGGAAAAATAAGATCATCGAGCGGCAAAATACTAAGGGGTCGACGATCTTATCAACATCGCATCCACAATGGTGGATGATGAAGCAACCAGGAAACCCACAATGGTATCGGTAGAGAAACCAATCAACACTCACATCGGAGCTCGTGAGACTAAGGCTTCGGGACAATAGATGGTTAGAGAGCTGCAACAATGAACCAGTAAAAGAAACAAAGTTCCACAGACCAGCAAAATGGAGTAAGAATAAACATGTCTCAAGCAAAAAACATCGATCAAGTGGACAAGATAAATCAAACGATTAGAATCATAGGGATTTCTAGAGCCGCAATGGCGAAAGTTGAAAAAACCAAGGATCGACAAAACAGAATGGCGGGGATCGAAAAAGGATGAAACAACTCTCGGAAAACTTTGCAGTACCTTCTCCACAATGGCGGAAGATGTACATACAAGGGTTCCGATGAGATATCAAAATAGACACCGATAAAGAAGAATTCCTCGGAGACCAAATACACTTGACTCCGACTTGATGTCCTATTCTTTTCCACAATGGTGGACGCGCAGATGACTAGAATCCCGACTCAAAAGTCCAAAACAATTCTGATGGCAAGGCAAAATTAATTCAAACATTAAAACATTTCCCGCATAAAAGTAATCTTTATTCAAACATCAAGCAAAACCAAAAGCTGAGAAAAAAATGAATTAAAGGAGGGTCCCAAATTTTTTTGAATTTTGGGAAAATGTTGCAGCTGCAACAATTAGCGACTACCTAGTGAACCCTAGATTTCTGAATCAACTTCCTCCCAGTAAAACACTATTTAATCATTAAGCTCATAAGTTGAATTCTTCTAGATGCTTGTATTCCTAAGATGGCAAACACATGCATTTAAATCATTGATGTCAGTCCATTCTTTGGGAAGGGAAATGAAAAATATTTAAAGTCTGGATAACTCTTTTGAGGCTTAGTAGGTGAGTTTTATTTTACCTCTATCTTTGAGTAGTTTCTAGCTTGGACACCACAGGATCATAACATATGGAAAATAGAACTATTCATTTGTTCCTCATTCCCATGCCACTTGCACTTTTGTGCCTTTTTTGAACTTTTGTTCTTTTGAGTCTTCCATCTGCTTTTCCTTCTGAATTTTTTTTCAGGCTCTTCTATCCATAGTGTCCTTTTGTGTGAGAGATGTATTTACTCTTTATCTCACAGATGGAGAAGAAATTTTGGCAGATTGGTTTTCATGATCCTGATACTTTGCTTTGGTATGTATTGCTTCTTTTAGCATTTTTTGACTCTTAACAGCCTTTAGGATTTTGAAATCATGGCATGGGATCATTTATATATAATAACTGTTTTCCTTGCTTCCTTTCCGTGGCTCCTTGGCTATCACCCCCTAGGACATCTTAGATGTGAAATGGATGGAGCCTCGAAATAGTATTCCAGACATCTTAATTCTGAGTTATTTTCAGGGGTTAAGTAGGACTTCAACGAGTGCATAGCCATTTAGGAAAACTACTAATTAGAATAAATTCTATCATTTCAAAATAAAATGCACAGTCTTATCCCAAATACTTCAATTAATCGAGAACCCTAATGCTTTCCATGCAACCAAAAGTTTGCCTCTTTTATTCAAAAACAAAACAAAATAAACAGAAATAAAAGCGGTAAATCAAAGTAAAACTGCATCAAATTATTTATGTACAAGGTCATCAAATCAAAAGAAAAATAAAATTGTGCCCACCCCTAAAAATATGTCAACTCCTGAGTCAAGGGGCTAGGATGGATTGCAGACATGAGATACCTAACCATGATCTAATTTTGCTATTTTTGAAACCGAAACTATCTCTATCGATTTACAATCAATCTCATCAGCCTATGAAAATTGAAGGAGATCAGGCTCAGTGTCAATCATATTGTTGACTTTTTCTGATGCATGATATCTTAGTTCAAGATCTGTTAGATAATTCCCCAAAACAGAATTAGCAGATTCATTACCTTCTTCCAACTTAGTGATATTGTGTTTCATGTAAGGTTCTCTTAAAATTTTGATCTGATTTGGGATCCCCTTATGAGGCAACCAAAAATGTGACCAATCTGAGGCAAAATACCCTTTTAACCTTGCGGACCAGTCACGGTTCAGAATAAGTCCATATCCATCCGGTATGTCAGCCACCACAATATCAATAAATTGACATATCTTGTTATTTGCAGATAAACGAATGAGAACAGTCTCCATTTCCCCCACTACTTTGACACTAGTTCTGTCTAGTTGAGTGACTTCCCAAGCAGTAGGTTTTGGGTGCCCATTAATTTTTTTGCAAACTGCAAGTGGCATAGCATTCATCGATGATCCAGAATCTACCAAACAATTATGCACCTTATGCTTCAACATTTCCAGGGTCAAAAGGAAAGGTGGGGTTCTAGATTTCTCTTCCCCAATTGATTCGACATCTTCCTCCACAGGTTGGTTTTTGGTGGGTATCTCTTCCTCTGGATCTTCAGGATTTTTAGTATTTTCTTTGTTAACACCTACTTGTTCTTCCATAGTCTCAACATGCTTGTTGATTTGCTTCGGATCTTGGCTGATAATGATAATTTCAAGTACTTTGTCCTCAACATTGTTGTTTGGTTGTTTCCTAACATTCTCCTACAACTTCTTAATCTTTGAGATTATTGAATTATCTTTCTTTACCAAATTCATGTCTTTTGTTGTTGTCGATATATTCTTAGGTTTAAGAGTACTTTTTTCTGTATCAAACAGCAGGACACAATCCCATAAAAACATGGTATCATCTTCTTGTTTTTTTATGTTCTCATCACATTTCTCCTCACCATCATTTTCCTCAGTCAATTTAGAGTCCAAGAGCTAGTTCATTACCAATGTCATTGAATTTAACCATTGAGGACATTTCTTTTCAGAATGGGGTTGTTGGTGGAAAGTGCAGAAATTATCATTCCCTACGTCTGTCAGATTCATTGATGTTGAACCGTGTTGGAGGGGTCTTGCATTGGTTGTTATCTTATCTTTTTGTGTAATAAGGCTTATAATATTTCTAAGCTTCTTTTTCCTTCTCCAAATCTATTATTCTGTTGGAAATATTTTGCATCATCTTTAACATCCCCTCAAAATCATGTGATTTATCCTCTTTAGGTTTAGACAACAATAAGTCTCTTTTCTCGGTAGTTTTTTCTCCAGATTGCTCGGGATAATCTTCTATACTTTCCTTTTCAGCCTCTACTCTTTCTGCTTCTTCATAAGTCTCCGCTAATGTAGGATTAACTTGAGCTTTTGCTAACATATCCAAGTTAGGACCTAAAGCTGAGGTATAATACTCAATCAGAACTTTATCAAAACGCTTATTAGTTGCAGAGAAGTTCTTGAGGTAAGCAGAAAATATTTGAGTGAAATTGTGTACCTTCTCATTCCTTTCTTTTTTTAAAGCACCCAAACCTTTCATTAGTGCTGCATGCATATTTTGGGATGCATACTTGTTTCTGAAAATCCTTTCAAAGGTATCCCAATCTGGGATAGAGTTTGCAAGAAAACCAAAGTCCCAGGATGTTGCTGCTCCTTTAAGGGTGTGTGGAAAAAGTCTACAAAGAACATCTTCATATTCCCCAGCTCTTAATCCTTCTATTGGAAAATAGAAACTTTGAAAATGGTCATCTACTACAATCTTCTCATTAGGATCAAACTTAGGCAGCAACTTCTCAAAAGCCTGAGGTAAGTCATGCAACGGTGGTGTTAGGTTCAAGGGTGATCTGGCCTTCCAAGCCGGTGGTGGATTTGGTGGGTTAGGTGGCTGATTTGCATTTACACTTGCCATGAGTCTGGGTGAAGAGTGAGGAGGTTAATGAATAGGAGTCTGCATAGGTGAATAGTAAGGTGTGTTTGGGCCTACTTGATAACCTCCTGTAACGCTACTTCTACTAACTCTTCCCATTCTCCAACCACGGGGACTTCACTTAGTGAACCTCTCACATAGCACATGTGATCATAGGATATTAAAGAATATCCTTAATTTCCAGAGATATTGACCCAAAATCTTTTTGTTGAAACCCCCTCCCAATACTTAAAACCTCCTCCCCAACCCTTTTTATAACTCAATCCTTATAAACCACCCTACCCACCCCCACCTTAAACCCCTCATCCCCCCTAATACATGCAATATATTGGTTCAATTTTTGATAATTTTAAAACCCACAATATGAACTAATGTGATAGGATATTGGTCAAAAATTGAAGCCCCCGTGTCTCCAACTAACACTAAATCTTCCAAGATGGGATGGTATTTATTCTTGTACTCTCTTCAAGGTAAATCAGGGATAATGGGTAATCCTCTAATACTCTTTACATAATCTCGGGTGTGTCTCCTCAAATCATTTACCACTTGGTTGTACACAACAAATAGATGTTCCCTATTCTCTTGAGTATTTGGATCAAGACATAATCTGCTGTCAAAATTATCACTGGTGGATTTATTTCGAGGAAACAGGTTTCCTCAGCCAGCCATGCATTAGTTTCCCTCCTTCTAGCGCCAAAAAAATATTGAGGCCTGGAAATTCACAGGCAAAAACAGCAAGGGATTCTCCCCAGTCAATGTTCCCAGCTAGCCCGTGACTGTTTGGTGTAGGGAATCCATCCGGTTTGTGGTCCGGCTACCGTAGGTCAAGTAACAAAAATAAAAGGTTTTACCGGTTGCAACCCGATCCACCGTATATTTTTTTGTTTTGGTTTTAAGTATGACATGCAAGTGCCTAGCTAAAATGCAGATTGATTAAGCATGAAAATAGTGGTCACAATGTGATGCACACATTCTTACATCTCGTCTTAGACTCTCTTGCATCTAAATCACACACAACAAGAAATCAAAACTAAATACCTAACCTATCCCTAGGGAGCAAGATTATCACTTATTAATGAGTAATGAATTTTGTGCATGTATTATGAAAAAATCATAGATAGCTAATACTTCTTTCGAACACATGAACATTTAAATATATTTGAACAACTCGATAGCCAATTGTTTATGAACAACATCCATTACTCATAGTGGGGAATTTTCATGAAATAAACCAGAAATCATCGATACAAGAACATAGGTTCAAAGAGTTAGAACGATCTCACAGTTAATGGACACAAAGCTGAAAATGAAATAGTTCCTCTTCAACAAATCCATAGCATAACATTTGAACATTCCACCAAGTGTTCTCCAACAGGCAAACTGTAATTATTTATTGCAAAAGGAAATAGTTCTTCTTACAATATGTCTTCGCTAATCTAAGTGGGAAAAAGTCCCTCTTCTTGTCTAGATTCTCTATATTTATACAAAAGAACAAAACTATTGGGCTGCCCATGAATGGCTCTTGGGCTTCCCCCAACTCTTCACCTCCAACATTTTTCTTTCATTAAGTGTTTATAAAATTTACAATATATTACAATAAAATGAATAAAATGCTCATGAGGAGGGTCCTACTTGACTATTCAAAAATTTATTCCATGATGAAGCCTTTGAGGCAATGCTTTCAAATTCAGAAGGTTCTAGGAAACGAATATTTATTTTGAATTTAACAGCCTGATTTCTTATGACTTCTATTCTGGCTGTGCTCAGGCGAAGTTGGTCTTCTAACAATTGCACACTAACTGCAGACTAATCTACTTCATTCCTCAGGGTCTGCTCATCTAAAGCTTTAATGTGTTGTATCCTTTGTTCATCTTCTTGATATCTTCTTTGCAAAATCTCCAAAAACAGGTTGTGGTATGGAAAGGTATCCATTCTCTGTTTAGCCTCAACTTGGCAGCGATTATAAGTGATCAAAAGTCTCATGAAAAATTTTGTACAAGCCCCCTTTGTCTTCTTGACAGCCTTCTTGAATTCCTTAGCTATGTTTATGGTAAACTCCAGTAAATGATAGTCTTGCCTTAGGTCTTGTTGATCTTTCGATGGTATATCTGCAGGGGTTTCTTCATTCACTTCTAATCTCGCCATCCTTCCTATCAGGACTTCTAAGATATCTTGCGATCTGTCAACAAAATATGAAGAGGTTTCCAAAATCTCTTCCAGTTGATTGTCCACTTGAAAGACCTTGCACCTCTCTTCCTCTATGGCCACTTACAGTTGGTGCATCTTGCTTCTCTGTGCAAGAACATGCTCCTTGAAAGACTGAAGGCTGGCCTATTGTTCCTTGGCCTCTTCTAGAGTTGTTGTCAATGAGGTAATATATTCTTTATGTTTTGCATTCTGCCCCTGATATTTCCTCTCAGATTCCTCCAAGGTAGCCTTCTGCAGCTCCAACTCCCCTATCCTACCTAGCAGCTGCTCCTTTTCTGCCCTCAACCCTTGACACTCTTGCTGCAATTTCTCCAGACTTTCTTGGGCAGCCTCCATATATCTCTTCTCTACTTGGAGGGACTAGAGCTCAGCTTTTGAAGACTTTATTTCTCATTGTATGTCTTCAAACTTTATTTTCAACCTATTATTTTCCTCTCTTTCTCTTCTCAGGGTATCTTTGAGCTAGGAAGAGGACTTCTTTGATTGTTCAAGATCAGTCATTATTCCATCTACATTGTCCTCGGAAGCATGGATCAATGCAGCCCCTACTTTGATAGTGAACCTAGGGTGCTTGTATGTCCCATACACTATAGTTGTATCATTTATCATTTTACCAGACTACCCCCCAATCTCAACCTTTGTCTCGGTCCTCTTCACTATCCTTTTCCTTTCCCTATCATAAAAGATAGTGTTGAAATCTGGTACCTCCTCCCCTTTCTTTTGCTCAAAAGGGATTATCCTAAGGGTGGGGTCCATAGCCTATTATGTTGTGCTACCAGCAGCTGCCTCAGGATTTTGAATATCAAGGTTCCCCAAGTCCTGAGCCTGACTATCTGCTATATCGGAAGTTGATTCCTCTATCACTGTCTCTGTCAGCTTTAGCTTTTCTGATTCCT
>LPNX010863756.1:218047-267895 GCA_001517045.1 Pseudotsuga menziesii | reverse complement strand
TTGCACTTGTTTAAGAATATCAATGTATATAGTGGCATTATGAAGTGCTCACACACTTCCCTATAGTGACTGTGGTACTTGTGCACCCACAGTGGCTTGTAAGTTGCGTAGACTGGTGTTCTCTCTCGGTCCCAGATACACCTCAGATTGGGGAAGGGTTGGTTGCACAGTATGCAATCAATCAGTATAGAACTCATGTAGAACTCTAATCTCTTCTAGGACACCCCTCCTAGTGCTAAAGCATTGCAGGATGAGAGCTTGTTGGACACAATGTTTTCCCAGTTGAACACTACCTCCTGTGTTGCAACATAGAAAATGATAGGCACCCACTCCAATTTGAAGCTTTTACCATCGGCCCTCCTGAAAATCCTATTCAGCATCAGGGAAATGAACCTGTAAGGCGTTCTTAGATTTGCAGTGTCATATTCCCCGGTCGGCCTAGTTCTAAAGTTCTTGCCATGCATGAGCATCCTCTTCAGTGTCTCGACTAGGTCCATCTTAATTGCCTTCAGCCAATCCTCAGTCAAGTACACCTGTGCTTCTTGTAAGTGGTAGGCCAGTGCCACATACCTAGGGCTATAAGCAACATAACCTTGTTTATCAACATTTGCCAAAATCATGGTGGTTACATCTTCCCTGGGCAGAATCCACCTAATCACCTCTGAGCATGGAAAAATCTCAGATCTAGTAGCAATTTTCATCAATGAAGATGTCTCTATATTGGCATAGATGGTTTCTTCTTCAAAACTTATGTCAGGTACTTCTCGACGCATTATTAATCTATAAATCCCCCCCCCATTGATATTCAAGTTCCACACCAACTATGTATTTCGTGTCCTCGTAGGTGTATTCGACTCTGGTAATGATTTCGATTTCGGGTTCCTCTTCTAATATGGGAACTTTCTGAGCAAAAAATGAATTAAAGGAGGGTTCCAAAATTTTTTGAATTTTGGGAAAATGTTGTAGCTGCAACACTGGGTAATAGCTCTACAGGAGTATGACCTTGAATTCAAGCCAGCCTCCATAGTTAAAGGGAAAGGATTGTGCAAACCGATGACTGAAAGTAAAGACAATGAAGAACATGACTGGGAAGACGAAGCTGAGTTACATTTGATGGATCTATGTCCTCTTTTCACAGCTCTGGACTCCTGGTATCGAGACCTTGTGTATTACCCTCAAGTGGGATTGTTACCGGAACATTGGAATTCTATGCAAAGAAGAGCACTGTGTCTTAAATCAGCCTCATATCAGATTATTGAAGGAATATTATTCAAAAAGAATTATGATGGAGTTCTTCTTAGATGCTTAGAGAAAGAAGATGTGAAGAAGGTCATGATAGATTTACATGATGGGCTTGCTGGAGGAAATTTCTCTGGAGATACTACAGACCATAAAATTCTCAGATATGGGTACTATTGGCCCACACTATTCAATGCACACGCCCATGTCAGAAAGTGCGACATTTGTCAAAGGTGTGGTGGAAGACAAGTTAAACTAGCAAGAGCATTGAAGCCTGTGATGATAACAGAACCTTTTGAGTAGTGGGGAATGGATGTCATTGGGGAGATAAACCCAAATTATTCCCTGCAACACAAGTATATTCTGACAGCAACCGATTACTTCACTCATTGGGTTGAAGCCATTCCGTTGCATAAAGTGAATGAATATGTGGTCATGAACTTTTTGCAAGATCATCTTATGACCAGGTTTGGAGTTTCAATTTCTCTAGTTTTCGGTAACGTTACTTATTTTTCCTCTATTATATTCACTGCATTTTCTCATGAAAAGGGAATTAAGTTGCATTACTCTGCAAATTACTATCCACAAGGAAATGGTTTAGCTGAATCTTCAAACAAGAATCTGATTAGAATCCTAAAATAGACTATGATAGAAAACCAAAGGAGTTGGCATTCAGCATTACCAAATTCTCTTTGGGTTGATAGGGTCACCCCAAAGACTTCATTAGGTGTGTCCCCATATACCCTTTTTTATGGAAAAGAGGCCATTCTACCCGCCAATATCATGCTACCTTCTTCCATAATCGCTCAAGAATCCATAGGATTAGATAATGAAGTCCTGCAAATGAGGATACATAATATTTTGAAGCCAGAAGAGTCTAGATCCAGAGCCATAGAATGTTTTAAACAACAACAGGAGGTAGTAAAGAGGTGGTTTGATAAGCACAAAGCTAGAACAAAAGAATTTGAGGTGGGAGATTTGGTTCTCAAGTGGGATCACCCTCATGATGAGAAATGAAAACACACGAAATTCCAACATTTATGGGTAGGCCCTTTCCAGATTGCAGCAAAGCTTGGCCCCCCAACCTATAAGTTGCAGGATTTACAGGGATGGGAAGAGAACTTACCAGTAAATGGTTTAGTTCTTAAACCTTATTTTTCTTTATTTTGGTCTATCTTGTTCCTTTTTGTACATAAATAATTGACTTTTTTTGCCTTTTTGACTTGTTAGTTTCATGTCTGTTTAGTGCAGTTTTCTTCTATTTCCAATCAAGGAAGTAAACTTTTGGTTGCATGGAGATCATTAGGACCTTTGATAAACTTAGCTTCTTTGGGAATTAGACTGTTTGAATTGGTTTAAATTTCTTCTAGTAAGTATTTTTCCAAAAATGTCTATGAGCACATTGAGGTCTAGCGAAATCCCTAAAATAACTCAGAATCAAAATGTCTGGAATACTATTTTGAGGCTTCATCCATTTTACATTTAAAACTTCCTAGGGGGTTATAGCAAAAGACCCATGGAAAAGAGAGCATGGCAAGCAGTTTATTATATCTAAATGATCCCATGCCAGGAATTGTAAGCTAAATGGCTAATAAGAGTCAGAACTCCTAAGAAAGCAAGTATCATCGAAACAAAGTATTGAATTATATGAGTACAGATTGTCAAAAGTTCTTCTCCATCCATGAGCTGAAAATTAAATGCATCTCTCACACAAAAGGACACTATGGATAGAAGAGCCTAAATAAAATTAAGAAGAAAAGGCATCAGGAGGACTCAAAAGGACATGAAGTCCACAAATGAAAGATGCCAAATGGCATGGGAACAAGGAACAAGTGAATATTTCTATTTACCTTGCATTAAAATCCTGTGGCGTCTAAGCTGGAAGTTACCCAAAGACAAGGTTAAAATAAACTCCACATGCTTAAGCCTCAAAAGAGTTATCTTGACCTTGAAATTTTGGTTTTCGTTCGCTAAGAAATTAGACTATCATCAATGATTACAGGTTCATATATGTGACATTATGGGAATCCAGACATCTAGAAGGATTCAACATGTTGGTTTCACTACTAAATAGGTTATTGCTCAAGGAAGAGTTTACTCAGAGATCTAGATTCACCAGTGAGCCGCCAATTGTTCCAGCTGCAACTATTCCCAAATTTTCTAGAAATTTTGGACCCTTCATTTTGATTTTTGGTTGCCCGTTCTTAATCGTTTTCCCACCGTTTGTTAGGAGAGCGTCACTGTTTCGAAAGAGATCGGTATGCTTTGTTTTAGGTTTATTTTTGCACATAAAAAAACCCATTTTTGGCTCACTCTTCTTTAGTACTAAGTTCATTGATATTATAATTTATGTTTCCTAAAGATAGTCGGGACGTATGATAAATTATCTTTTCGTCACAGAAGGACATGGTAATTTCTCGAGTCCATTTTTTGAAGATTATTGCAGCAAAGAAGATGCAGTTGGAGGACAAAGCATGCTAGAGCGTAAGGTGGCGGATCTGTTGCTCGAGGAATAAAATTATCAAGGGGCCGAAAGGGGATCTAGTAATGATAAAATGTAATCATTACAAAGCAAGGGCCCGGGCTTGGGCGGTCTGGCAATTACCTAGCTATGCCCATTTTCATAGAAATTTTTATTTAAAACATAACATTTAATCATGAGCATTCACAAAATGAAAAGACTCGAGATTGAAACATTGGTGAGGTAACCGAAAGGTTGGAACTGGTTCTTGTATAAATGGAAATGAGAGAGAGGGAATAAGGGGCTTTTTCCTAGAGAAACTTGTGAGCTACTTGTTGTAAGAGGAACTACTTCGTTTTGCAATAATAAAATGACAAATTTTTCCTGTTGGAGAAAGTGTTGTGTGGAATGTTCAAATGTGATGAAATGAACAATGTTTAAGGGGAACTATTTCGTTTTCAGCTGTGTTTCATTAACTGTGAGAGCCTTCTAACTTTCTAAACCTATGTTATTATTTGAGTAATGGATGTTTTAATATATGACGAGCTATCTTGTTGTGTATATATTTATGCATGTTTATGTGTTTTGATTTCAAGAATAGCTATTTGTGATTTATCTTAACATGTGGATAGTATCACATTACTCATGAATTAATAATCTTGCTCCCTAGGGATAGCTTAGCTAGAATTTGTTTTTTCAGTTATGTGTGATTTAAATGTGAGAGACTCTAAGACGAGAGGTAAGAACCTGTGCATCACATTGTGACCACTCCTCGCATTATTCATCAATCTGCATCTTAGATAGGCACTTGAATATCTTAACTAAAGTAAAAAATACAAAAATATATATGGTGGACTAGGCCACAACCGGTAAAACCCTTTGTTTTTGTTACTTGACCTACGGTATCCGGACTGCAAACTGGACGGATTCCCTACACCAAATAATCATGGGCTAGTTGGGAACATTGACTGGGGAGAATTCCTTGCTGTTGTTGCCTGTGAATTTCCAGGTCTCAATAGCTTCTTTATTCCAAAATGGTAAAAAATACAATACAATAGAAACGGCTTCTCAATCTGGCTCTAACTATCTGGGAAGAGGTAATCTGTGCTTTATTTATAGCAAAAACTAGAAATCTAGCCCAGGGGGGCGCAATTCCTAAGGAGAGAGAGATTGCAGCTGCATGTGGAGTCAATCTAGGCTTGATCCTTGTCTAACTGAGCCTGATCTGAGTCTCACTGAGTGCAATAGTCAATCAAAGAGCTGATCTGACTAACACCTCAACCTGCTAACTGAAGCATCCACCAAAACTCATCCAGATCAACCCACACGTATGGAAAAGAGAGAGAGGGCGCAATTCCCAAGATTACATGCAATAATGTACTCTCTATTTAGCCTAGATTAGCCCCTTTTATCAAGGAATGGTCAGATCAAGTCAATCCCAAGCTGATGAGACTGATTTCAGTCAAATTGGAGCAAATCCCAATGATTTAGGATTTTGAATTTTCTCCATTATTTAATTAATTTATCAATTAAATAATCAATATTTGATTTTCAGGAATTTTTTACCTGAGTGATGGACAAATCACTCAAAACTTAGAAAAAGTGGGTCTATGGGTTTACATGGTGCTCTGAGCTTGAAAATGAGCACCCCCATGATTGAAACTGATTTTCGAGCCCACTTTTATTACAAAACCAATTTTCCCAATTAGACTATGAAAAAATAGACTAAGTTTTGTGGAAAAATTAAAATTAAAAAAAATTAAAAACCTAGGGGGACTTAGACATGTTCATATGACTCGACCATAATGCCTAGTATGTTTATACATTGACACATAGACTCTAATAACCTCAATAGGCCTAAATGCCAAGATGACCACCCTAACTTTGGAGGTATTGAGTGAAAAACTCAGAAATTATCAGTCGTTTATTCAACAACCAATAATAACCAAGGAAGAAATACCCTGGGTTGATCAGATTGACAAATAAAGTCTAAGGGACTGGGTCTATTACCGACACTATCATGATAGAACATTTTATTACAACTCCCCTATGGGGTATGAACATGTGATATAGTACAACAATCACTTCCCAGAAGCAATTCTGAAGGTCTTCGGAAGTCTGAACAAATCATCTTTGTCTGGTTCACCAAGCTCACTTGATAAAAACCACTAAGTACAACTTAGGTTGTAACATCTGGCTCCAACTGCGAGACATGTGCTTTATCTGGTCATAGGCCAAGGAGAGGATATGAAGACACCAGAATCTTTGGTTTATACACCCTGTAAAAACATCTCAACTTGACAAGAAAACCTAAGTAGCACAAGATTTATATAATAACCAAATGAACCATTAAGCTGATTTATATAAACAAAATAAATGTAACTAACTAATGAAAAAAAGTTTTAGTATAGATAAAGTGTTACAGAGAAAAATTCCTATGGCTTGGGGTGTACCACAACAAACAGAGTAACCGTAGATATCAATTCCTTCCCAATATGCAAGAGAAATAAAACATCTAACACTAGAGGATCTCAAAACATACCTTATTCCGGATGGTTGATGTAGATCCCCGTTGAGCTTTTCCAATCCCATTTGTGTTAACAATTTGCTCTCTCAACAATCAGCAAACAAGACAAGCATGCTATATAATGGTGTTAGACCTACTCTAGCATATATAGTCAATAATGTATAAGCAATTAAAAGCATCCATGCATTCAATATTCATTTAAATGCACATCATTGGATGGGAAAATATATTTCTATTAATATAAATCAGAGATTACATGAATGACAACCTCTGTCGGCATGTCTGCAAACTGGAGAAGCTGAGTCCTCCACCTGGGCCTCTACCACCTCAATCCTCCATCTCTCGATAGCAATCTCACAAGCAAAGGTGAGCTTGGGAAGAACACCAAGTGCTCCAAGGGACAAAGGGATGCATAATCAAGTATAAGCAATCTAGGGAAACAATGGACTTTAGTTTTCTTTCTCTTCAAGTCCTCCTCTTCAATGTATCTAAAGGGTTCCTTATATAGTGCTTCAATAGGGTAATGGAAGGTCAAATCTGAGCAATCTCAAGGCATATGGAGGGCCAAGAGACAAGTGACTTGGATCCACATCGAGGAAAACTCCAAAAATATTTGGCATTTTGCACACATCCCGATGTATGCAGGTTTAAGGGTTATATCTACGTGTATATGCGAGAAAGGGTTTAAAAGTCACGTATAGCAAATAACAGGTGTTTTTAGGGATGATATTGGAAACATCAAAGGTATAAAAATAGTCCATGGGGTCCAAAGAGTCTATAGAGGGATAGGGAATCCCATAAATGTGTGATCTACCATGTGTGGTAAAATCAGTTGTAACAGATGCCCCATAATGTGTGAGGTCAGAGAGGTGATATGATGGCCGAAATACATTATAAGTCCATCCCAGAAGTGGAGTGATGAAGAACCAGGTGGAATAACCAACCATCCAACAATATAGTACAAATATCTCTACGTATGACTGCAAATACATACAGCAGTACCGGATACATAAGAGTACAATGGCCATGAATAGGCATGATACAAAATATGACATGTGTGGTCATTTCCATGTACAATATAGATATATCAGAATCTCCATGATGAATATATACAAAGGATCATGATCTCCATGAAAGTTGAAGATATATGATGGATCAAGATCTCCATAATGGCTGAAGATATCTGACATACACTGGAATCAAGTCATGAGAGCTGAAATCTCATGAACACTAGCACGATCCAGGAGGTAGCATGTCAGAAATGCCACCAATATAGAAATTCTTATACACAATCCACTACGATTACATGTCCTACTATGTGAATAGAGGTGTCGAGGTCGAACATAGTATTCCATCGTTTGATTACCAGTCATTGATGTATACCATTAACAAACGCGAGATCACCCATCGATAATGAAAATGGGAATCAAGGTACTAGAGTGAAATCTAACAAGTGTGAATAAATGTGTTGAGGTCAAACACTTGAAAGAATCCACCGATCAGGGGACATGGATGTATTCCCAAAACTGTCGATGGCGAGAGAACCTACCACTAATGACTGTAAGTCTCAAGGCACTCAAATGAATCTAGACTCCTATCCTAGAATAAATGATCTGAAGTCGATGGGATGAAATTCACTAGGAGGAGGGAATTAAGGCATCCCCCATCATCCAACATGAGGTACTCAGCAAAGTTGTATAATGTGGAAGGAATCAAACATAATGTGCTCGAACCAGGACAAGTACCAGGAATTGCCGACATGCAAAGTCAAGAAAATTGAGGAATTCCTAACTCGGGCTTCAACTTCCTTCAAACAAGAGCATAAAGGTGAATGGTGACTGAATGTAGGTAGAATAGACTCAACATACAAAACTAGGACATCTCTGTGACACACAAGGCATCGACAGAGGCTCCATAGGGACTGGAAACTTAAGCAGTCAGTGGAGATAAACTCAGAGAAATGAGTATAGCTCCTAAAGTCAAATTATTATCCCAACCAATGGATGTGATATATAGTTCTTTGTTCAGAGGTGACACGACTCGACTGTTTCCAAAGATAACATCTTTTCCTATCCGAATTTTTGGTTTTTTGAATTTTTTTTGGACTTATTCAAATATTTTGAAAACCTTGAAGAAGAATATAAGTGCTTTATAGTTACAAATCTAGGAGGAGACGAGTGTCAAGGGGAAAACAAACTAGTTCCAAGTAGTGGAACATATCCATGCTCATTGCAATGAAACATGTGTAGGATAACGACAATTGGGGGAAAGTCTCCTTCCGATAAAAAATGGGGAATCAAGCTGCAAAAGATATGTAAAATGGCTATGCTTGGCTGGACATGAGACAATATCGGGCTATATGGTTTATAATCAAAGTCATGGAAGCTAGCATAAGGCTCAATAAGGCAAGAAAAACTCATGATAATGCAATTACAACTTGACATAAGGGAGTCCTGGGGAAAAGGCTAGCAAAAAGATCAAGAGGACTATGAGGCTCTTGTGGAAAGTCATGGCGGTACTATATAAAGGACTCCCCCACCCTAAAGGAAAAATGTTGGCATGGGCACCAAATGCAAAATAGGAGCTAAATAGAGTACCCATGTATGGTCAAGTGTTACCATTCACATAATGTCACTTCTAAAAGCAACAAGAAGGTTCTGTGACAAGATAGAATGGGTTCGTACCTAAGGTTATAATGAAATGGTCATAAGGTCATGCAAAGTGCAAATGGATGTGAAACCTAACCTATATGCAATTTTAGACATAATACAATGAAATAGGCATGAACAAGCTAAAACCACGGTCAAACCGTGCTCAAAACGGACTCCTACATCATTAAATTAGTTCAAAACGGTCCAAAATGGTCAGAAATGGTAAAAAACTATAGAAAGTGGGTAAAAAATTTCAAAAAAATTCTATAAATAGTAAAAAATTTAAAAATTCCATGCCATTTGAAATTTTTACCCATTTAAGCTAAAAAATTTCGACGCGAATTTCAGGAGCATCGTCAGACGAAATCCGACACCATTTGATCCAGGTAACTTCTCATGTCCTACCCTTCCCATTTCATGTAATTTTTTTAAGTTTTCATGGTCCAATCAATCTTTTAGGCCATCCCAAGTTGTGCGTTTCATCCCACATGGAAATTGGGGTTTTTTCCGCATATAGGGCTTGCCATATGCAAAAAAAACACCGAAACCCACATACATACGCGATTGTTTTGCAAACAATCATGTATGAGGCCACAAATGAGGTTTTCAAAGGAAAATGCTAATCAAAACTATTGTTTTTTGTGCAGGATGGTGTTAGAGTGGAGGGAGAGAGAACATGGTGATGTGGAAAAGGCCGTGCAAGGTGATATTATGGCCCAACAAGCATTACGGGCATGTGTTTTGTATAAGTTTTGGTGTCCTGGCAGCCTTAGGGCCAAACCAAGCCTCCTCCAGCTTGTTGAAATATTGTAACTTCAAAGAATATTCTATATGTATCTTTTTGTGGTCCCCAATGGTCCTATCGGGAGAACCACTTGTATTACTTTGTACCCCGATGCTTCTAATCGGAAGAACTAATAAGAGTCATAGTACTTTGTACCACTTGTATTACCTTTTATATTTTTGGGGCATCTATATTGAGGAATCCTTTGTTGGGTTTTTCCTTTAGGGTTTTTCGGTGATCTTTTGGCTTATGGTTATGCTGTTATGATGCTAAATGTTTTAAGATCTGATATAACCATTAAAAACTCAACATGGTATCAGAGCCACCTTGAAAGAAGACATTGTGCAGCTACAGAATCTAGGGCTTCTTACTTTCTAGTTCTCTCTCCATAATCAATCAGCAAAAGAAGGCTAGGATGACTCTCCATTTAAGGGCGCATCTTTCTGTCGAAGCAGAATTCGATTCTGAGCATTTTCAGTTTTTGGTGTGGAAAATTAGGGATTTTTATAAAAGAGGAATTTTTGGGTGAGCTCAGTATAGGATTTCTCTCCACATAAAAATCAAATTTTAGAGACCTGGTTCAGGATTTTTGGTTGGGTGAAACTCCGGGAAAGTCAAACCCTAGTTTTACCCCAAACTGGAAAAACCTTAAATACTAAAACTGATAGGTTTTGGTACATTCGCTATATCTCGGGATTGGTGAAGTCTCAAAAGCTGAAAATTGCAGAGGTCAAATATAACATTTGGATGTACAATTTATCCAAACTTCAGCCTTAGATTCACTATATTTGGGGAGATATGATCCCTCCAAGTTAGGGTTCCAGCCTCTTCCAGGATTCATCTCTAAAAAGGACACCTGGGGAGAATTCTATATCTTGGGATACAAAGGTCCAAATGAAATTTTTGAAGATGTTCTAGAAATGGCACAGATGTTACTTTCTATGGTCCAACTTTCAGACTTAGAAGATGAAACAGTGACACGTGGCAGTCCATACAACTTCATTGTTTTGAACAATCCTGTAACAGATCACCTTGGGAAAATGATCATAAGTCCCAATTGGTGAAACCAATTCTAATGAAACATGTGGTATTGTAACAAGGAAATGTGAGGCTAATATAGTGTGATTTTCAGACACATAAGAGTAGTAATATCAGAGATAGTATAGAACCAGTATCAGGCATTTCTGCAGTAGTAATTGGAAAACTAGGGCTTCCTGTTCTGGGAGCTTCCCTCCACTATTTTCAGAAAAGGAGTAAATTGGATAGCTCAACTTAAGGAGATATATATTTATATCCAATAAAATCTAAAAGATTCTAAGTTTTTTAAAATTAGGGTTTCTCTTACAAACCCTATATCAGCCAGCTTTAGAACCAGGACGGACACCTCAAATCGGTAAGATCTAATCTTTTGCTATTTCCATTTGAGGTTCTCATCAGCTTGATAATAATCTTGGTGAAGTTGACAACTTCCAAGAATGGAACTATTTGATCTCTCTGAAGAAAATGAATTGTACACCTACATGAGTAGAGAGGTTCTAGTTCCAGAGGGAGATGAGGCTCAAATCCTTACACCAGAAGAACTTGATCAAGGCCAAGAAGATCATTGTTGATCCAGTCAGGGATCAACTTGTACCACAAGTGTCTTCCCTAAAGACACCGAAATATATGTTTGATTCCTTTACCAATCTATTTGAAGGAAAGAACATACATCGAAATATGACCTTAAGAAACAAATTGAATAGGTAAAAGAAGAAGTGAAGAATGCAGAAGTGGTGATAGCCACCTTGAATGGCCTCCCAGGATTATGGGATTCATTCATGCAAGGAATGTGTGCCAGAAGGAAGTGATTACTTTCAAATTGACTCATAAGAAGAGAAGAATAATATGGGAGCAACTCAATATCAAGCTCTCACAATTCAAAGAAGATCCCTCAAGCAATGAGGAATATGAAGAACTCAATTCTTGAAGAACCTCTTACCCATCTTATCATTTGGATAAGAAATGATGATTTCATCAATAAATAAGATGATGAAGCAAAATGATCAAAAAGGAGTCTACCCATGAAACAAATAAAAGATAAGTATTCAATTGTCATTTCATGATATTGTTTTGTATTCAGTTGATGTGTTATGCATGATAGAATGTTTGCATTAATAACAGTATGCATGTGATGAGTAAGTATCTCATGGTGCTATACACCTCTCCATTTATACTTATCTAGAATGAAACCTCCTTGTTGACATATTGGATTAGCACACAATATCAATGATGTCATCTAGAAAGTTTCCGTGAGATATGGATGAATATTGTATTGGCTAAACAGTTGCATGATGCATAATAATTTGTCGTTATGTATATGAAATGGTTCTAACCATGCTACTGGTGCATTTGAATTGTAGGAAATATCCTGTACAACCTCCTACAAGAAAAGAAGGATGAGACTTGTTCTGAAGAACAAGTGATGGCATTTCAGGATTCAGTCCAATAAATCTGAAGCTCCCAGGGTTAGAGACATCGTGACGGAAGAAAGAGATTCAGAGAGTGGTAGATCCACCTCGAAGGATGAAGACCACCATGGGTATGAGAGATAACTCAAGATGAAGAAAATAATGGCGAGACTTCCAAACCAAAGTAAGAGGCCTCGAACACACTCTAGTTGTGTAACACAGGTTGGTGACATCATTGATGCTAACCTTTCTAGCTATGAAAGAAGTTATGATCAAAGAGTAACAGTCAATCATGGGGAATGATGTCTACAATATGGTTTCGAGACCTGAAGGGAAGTTTGTAGTATCTTCCATATGGATCTACCAAAACAAGTGTAAAAAGAATGGTTCATGGTTTACCTCAGAAAGAATAGACTATGACATGACATACTCTATTAACCAGACCCACTAGAAGTTTATATCAAGAATAGAACCACCTGTAAAGAATGAAGAGGGAAGATGATACTCCAATTCAGGGGGAGTGACTATAGAAGATATCTGAGTTCGACATGATACGACATGATGGATAGATTCCTGATGGATTGAGACTTTACCAAGAGTAAAGTGGGTTCCAACATTCAAGGTTGAATGTAGAAGACTAGGATATGTTGATGACCTGACAAGACGAACTCATGGAAGATGTTATGATGAAAGAATACTAGAATGATGTTTGGGATATAGTAATCAAACCATAAAGCAAGAATGTGGTATCTTCCAAATGGATTTGCAAGATAAAATATGTTATTGATATAATTAGAGAAATATTTGTGGCCAGAGGTTTCTCTCAGAAAGAGGGAATTGATTATGAAGAGACATTTGCCCTAGTAGCACGGTATACTTCTTTGAAAACTATCATGGTAGTTTCTTCCATGATGAAGTAAAGACAAGCCTTCCTTAATGGTATGGTTGAGGAAGAGTTTTACATCGAATAGTCACAAGGATTTGAAGTTGAAGACATTTGGACTCATGTATGCAAGTTGAAGAAGGCCCTCTATGGCCTCAAGCAAGATCCCGGAGCTTGGTATGTATAATAGATAGTTTCCTTATGAGCATGGGCTTTGCCAAGAGTAAATCAGATCCTAACCTTTACTACAAGGTTGTAGAAGATGAACCTATCATACTATTACTATGTGTGGATGATCTATTTCTGATAAGGAATGAGAAACAGATTGTAGAATGCAAGAAGAAGTTCGTTGAAGAATTTAGACCTTGGTCTAATACTTTATTTCCTAGGTCTGGAAGTATGAAGGAATCTTTCTCAATCAGGGAAAGTATGCATTGCAAGCATTGAAAAGATTTGATATGTTTGAATGAAAAGCCATGGCCACACCCATGGATTCCAACCTGAAGTTATTATCCGATGAGTCATCAAAGTTAGTGGATGTGACTCAATACAAACAGATTATTGGGTCATTGATGTACTTAACAAATACCAAACCAGACATGTGTTTTGCTGTGAACACCTTGAGTCAATATCTATTTCAAACTAGATGGGTTAACCTGATAGCTGCGAACCATGTGATGAGATATCTAAAAGGGACTATAGACTTTGGTCTATACTATGATGGAAACCATGAATACAGATTGTATGGCTATACAGATGCAGATTAGGTTAGAAGTATCTCAGACAGGAAAAGCACATCAGGTAGATGATTTTGTTTGGGGTCTGCTATGAGTTCATGGTTTAGCAGGAAACAGTCAAGTGTTTCTCTTAGCACGGCTGAAGCAGAATACATAGCAGATTGCTCTGCTAAGTTGTGAAGCCATATGGCTTTGGAAGATGATATTAGGTCTCTTTGACCTAAAGATGGATACTACAATGATTCTATGTGATAACCGGAGTTGTGATGATAGAGAACCCTGTGTTCCATCATAACACATAGAAATCCGATATTTCTACATACGAGATAAGATGCAGATGATGATGTTTCAGTATTTACATACTATAGGTGCAGATGATGGTGATTCAGTATTTCTATACTAAATATAGAGATGATGATGTTTTAGTATTCTCATACTGAGATATAGATGATAATGATTTCAATATTCCCATACTGAAGATATAGATGATGTTTCAGTATTTACATACTGTAGATGCAGATGATGGTGATTCCGTATTTCTACACTGAATATAGATGTGATGATGATTTTAGTATTTCTATACTGAAGATATAGATGATGATTCTTTCAGTATTCACATACTGGAGATACAGATGGTGATAGTTCAGTATTCACATACTAAAGATGTAGATGATGATGGTTTAGATGATGATGTGCTGACGAAGCCTTTGTCTTGGGTAAAGTTCGAACACCTCCGAGAGAAGAATGAAAGCGGAAGTAGTGGTGTTGCAGTGGGATTGTATCATCCTTGGGCACTTGCCCTAAAGTGATCCGGTGACCTCGGTCGTTGAGAATGAAGAGGGATTGTATCATCCTAGGACATATGTCCAGAAGTGATCTAGTGACCTCGGTCATTGAGAATGTGGTAGGATTGTATCATCCTTGAACTTCGGTTCAGAACGGATATAGTGAACTTTGGTCATTGAGAAGGTGGTAGGATTGTATCATCCTTGAAATTCGTTTTAGACTGGATCTGGTGAACTTCAGTCATCGAGAAGGTGGCAGGATTGTATCATCCTTGAACTTCGGTTCAGAACGGATCCGGTGAACTTCGGTCATTGAAAAGGTGGAAGGATTGTATGATCCTTGAACTTCGGTTCAAAACGAATTTGGTGAACTTCGGTCATCGATAAGGTGTAACGATTGTATCATCCTTGAACTTCTATTCATAATGGATTTGGTGAACTTCGGTCATCGAGAAGGTGACAAGATTGTATCATCCTTGAACATCGGTTCAGAACGGATCCGGTGACTTCATTCATCAAGAAGGTGGTAGGATTGCATCATCCTTGGACTTAGTCCTAAATTGATAGGGACTGGTTATCTCATAATCAATCTGGTGACTTTGGTTGTTAAGAATGTGGTAGGATATCATCATCCCTAGACTTTAAGTCCAAAAGAGATCCAAAGAATTCTTTGTCTTTGTATGGTTTGCAGGTTGTTCCTGATGATGATGATGTTTCTGATCAAAAGATCAGAGTGTGATGATGATGATGTTTCTGATCGAAGGATTAGAGTGTGATGATGCTGATGTTGTTATTTATTGAAATATCAAAGTGTTGAATATGTTGCTGATCAAAAGGTCAAAGTGTTGAAGATGTTGCTGATCGAAAGGTCAAAGTGCTAAAGATGTTGTTGCTGATTGAAAGGTCAAAGTGATAAAGATGTTGCTGATCAAAAGGTCAAAGTGCTGAAGATGTTGTTTCTGATCAAAAGGTCAAAGTGCTGAAGATGTTGCTGATCAAAAGGTCAAAGTGCTAAAGAAGTTGATGCTGATCGAAAGGTCAAAGAGTTTTTGTTGTGAAATATTGAATATGAAGACTATATGATGTTGAAAAGCTTCCAATGATTTCTATATGTGTTACCTTGATGATGTTGATGATGTCCTCTATCTCTCTCATACTATTGTTGTTGCTGATGTTGTTGTAGAATACCCTTCTAGTTAAGGGGGAGTGTTGAAATATTGTAACTTTGAAGAATATTATATATGTATCTTTTTGTGGTCCCCGATGGTCCTGCCAGGAGAACCACTTGTATTAATTTGTATCTCGATGCTTCTAATTGGAAGAACTAATAAGAGTCATGAGGTAGTCCCCTCTAATTGTAAAGGTTGGTCATTAGCACCCCAGTGTGGTTACTTGATCCTACATGTGTAACTAGAGCCTACATGATTAAATCGAGCTTACATGTCGGATTTAATTATTAAAGTGAACAAATGAATATAAATAGAGGTATGGTGCTCCTCATTTGGAACACACACACACTCACTTGTGTAGTGCATTAGTGTAGGATAGAGAAGTAGCTAGAGAAGGAGGAGGATTAGTCTTTGATCAGCCTTTTGGTTTTACCTTTTATCTTTTTGGGGCATCTATATTGAGGAAGCTTTTGCTGGGTTTTTTTCTTTAGGGTTTTCCCAAGATAAATATTTGTGTTCTTTTTGTATTGTTGTGCTTGTCTATATTTCAGTGATCTTTTGGCTTATGGTTATTCTATTATGATGCTAAATGTTTTAAGATCTGATATAACCATTAAAAATTCAACACATCTGCTAGTGGATTACTGGGATCTAGACTCCGAGTCTTTTCACATTGACAGGATGTTGCTCAGCATTAAATCTGAGGACATATACTTTATCACTGGTTTATCCCGACAAGGAGAGGTGGTAAATATTTGATCTCACGGGCCAAGAGGTGGATTGACTATTGATGAGTACATAGCGGTGTAATTCTTTTCGGACATGAAAATGTTTGGGAGTCAAATCCCGAGAAACTCTATCTAGGTTCTGGGACTGAAGGCCATACTATTGGAATTAGGTAGGATAGCTGGATTAGCTTCAATCCACCAGGCCTCTCGACCTTTGGTGTTCTGTGCAGTGGACTGTATGAGACCCATAGTGTATGACTGGAGCACTACACTGTTAAGCAACATGGAACAACAGCTCAATGACTGCAAAATGGGCAGGGTGCAAAACTTTTGTTTCGACAGCATAGTGAGCATGTTATTCTTTGAGAGGGTACCAGGGATAATCCCTAGAGTGGAAATTCCTCCACACAGAGGTCTAGATCCATCCCAATGACGTTGGGAAAATGTTATGTGCAGGCTAGGCAGAGGTAGGGTGGCTAACCCCTACCCAACAGACTTCTTTCCAACTTCTTTCCATGGTAGTGGATGCATATCATCACCATAGATGACTACCCCTATGTAGGGATATACTTCCATGGTGATCTAGACATGTCCCTATCCCCAAGAGTGGCATATGGAGACATAGGTAACGAATCCCAAACCCACTTTTTAAGTATTTTGAATTATTAATTTTTTTTGTGTTTTTTTATATGTTGACTCAAAAGACATGTTTTGGTGTGACCATGATGACCAGATGGTTTCCCTCATCATTGACGGAGGGGAAGAGGAGACGATATCATGGGTGTGGATGTGGAACGAACGCTCCAAAGCATTCACACAAACTTTGTATGCTTGACGCACAGGGTACCCATGGCACAAGTCAAGGACTTGCCTGAGGCCATGCAGTGCCAGGTGGTTGGTGTACCATAGGCATGGGTTCAATTATTTCGAGGGCTAGCTAGAGCCATAGTGTGCTACCACAATCAAAACCCCCCTCCTCCTCAGGCTTAGAGACTTGAGAGTATTCCTTTTTGTTTGACTGTGTATTATATTTTGGTGGCTCAAAAGCGCCAATTTTGTATTATGACACTTATGTATTATGACGTCACTTTTTGGATATTAATGAAAAACTTTTATGATGATGAATTTTATTTATTTACATGTGTGCAAAAATGTATATTTGTGATATGCTTTTGGTCTATGAAACAAATGCCAATCTAACACATAGTTAGCATATGAGTCAGCAACTTGATTAAAAATTATTGGAACATGAATGTATGTTATATTCTAAAATTGTTGTTCTAGTAATCTCACACGTAAGAATATTTGTAATAATATCAGATCCCTAATAAGATATGAGACATTAAGCTGTGAAACCACTAACTGCGAATCAAGATGTACCTCAAGAGAGAGAACACCATGTGAAATGACATCATGCAATAACTCAATAACACACTATATTTAGCAACATTGTTCAAAGAAGGCCGTAAACATACGCATCCTTAAGACAATACCTGACCCATAGGAGTATAAATCACCCAAGTAGCCGAAGCTGAGTTTTGAGTGTGACAGCTAGCACCATCAAGGAATCCTATGTAAACGGAAGAATCCATCGACATATGCCATAAGAAACGGAAGCTAATCAACAAACCCGATCACCATAGGAAAACCTAACTATGCAATTCAAAAACTATGCAATAATATATAACAATCAGCCCTGGCTGAAGAACATGCATAGTATTTTTTAATATAGAGACCATTTCTAGGCTCCGCCAAGGCTGTCCCCTCATAGTCCACTAGCTCATAGGTTCCCTTCTGTAACACACATTTGACCACGTAAGGACCATGCCACATGGGATTAAACTTCCCTGCCCCCAAGGGTTCTTTAGCTTGATCCCACAAAAGGACCAAATCACCTTCACTAAACTTCCTTGGACGGACAGACTTGTCATATTGGACCTTGATGTGACACTTATTTACTTCTAGAGCCACCAAGGCATCTCGACGTTGCTCATCAAGATGCTCTAAGTGGACCAAACATTCTTCCAATGTGGAAGTTTCTAGTAAAATATCTATATCTAGCTTCAAAGAAGGTATTTCCCATTCAACCGGCAAGACAGACTCCACCCCATGTACAAGCTGATATGGAGAGAAACCAGTGGTATTCTTAACCACAGTTCTATAGGCCCACAAAGAAGGATATAACATGATATGCCAATTCGTCTTGATTTGTGCGATGCTTCATTGGAGAATGGAATTCAGTTATTTATTCACTGCTTCAACCTGTCCATCTGCCTGAGGGTAATAAGAAGAGGAGTGCTCCTGCTTATACCCTAACTTTAAATCCAAGTCGTCCATCATTTTATTCTGAAAGTGCCTACCATGGTCAGTGACAATCTCTTTCAGAATGCTGAACTGAGTAATAATTTGGTTGAAAATGAAATGCACATCTGTCTCACCATCGGATATAACCGTGGGAATAGCCTCTGCCCATTTTTTGAAATAATCGATAGCCACTATAATGTGATGATGTCCCACAGCCAAAGCTGGGTTGCAATCCATAAAGTCAATCCCCCACTTGGTGAAGGGAATAGCAGTGACAATAGGATGTAATGGGGCTAGATGTGAGCACATATTGCATGCAAACACCTGGAAAGGGTGACACTTCTTTACCACATTAACACAATATTTGAAGATCGATGGCCAAAAATATCGTACTGTCAATATTTTTTGGGCTGTAGAAATCCCAGATAAATGACCACCACATGCCCCTCCATGGCAATCACATAGCACAACCTCAGCCTCCTTATGGGTTAAACAATGACATAAAATGGAATCTACCCCGTGGTCATACAAAGTGTTATCCACTATTAGGTAGTTCTTAGCTACATGACCTAATCGTCGTCGCTCATCCCATGAAAGGTGAGTAGGGACCTTCAATGTTTGTAAATATACAATGATATCACCATACCATGGGTCCAAAGTTGAGATAAGGAAAATATGCTCATCGACAAATGTATCCTCATAAACCTCTTCCTCCTCCAAACTTGGAAAATTAGATATGAGCTCCGCAAAGATCAACGATTTCTTCAATTTAGTCGAAACAAATTTGAGATTGAACTCTTACAAAATAATAATCCATTTATTGTATTTTCCCCCAATCATCCTCCTAGTGAGGAAGAACTAAAATGGATTGATATGAGCTACAACCAAGGTTTAGCGAAGTAGAATGTAATGTCTTAATCTCTGAACTGCATGAACGGTGGCCAAGGCAAGCTTCTCCACATGGGAATAACGGATTTTTGCATCAATAAGGTTTTGGCTCAAATAATATATGACATGCTCGTGGAGCTCCTCATCCTCCTGAACCAAAGCCATACCAACCGTCTCGATGGATGTGGCTGAATAAATCAAGAAATCACATCTATAGTCAGGTGGACTAAGCACAGGGGTCGATGCTAAGGCTTGCTTAAGAGCATCAAAGGACTCATGGGCTCTCTCATCCCAGTAAAAAGCAGTGTCCTTCTTTAAAATATGCATAAATCCTTTAGTCAAGTTGGCAAAATTAACTACAAATCTCCTCAAGAAATTTTCGATGCCTTGCAAACACTGAAGGTGTCTAATATTACACAGGGGAGACAATTGAAGTATTCCCTCAACCTTTAAGGGATCTGTTATAGCTGATTTTACCACTCTAGGTGAATCACACTTTGTATGGCCTTCCCCTATCCCGCTACAAACTCCTTAGACCCCATGGACCATTTTTTGTCCTTTGATGTTTCCTTGATCATCCCTAAAAACATATGAAAAATGATACACGTGACTTTTAAACCTATAAGCACGTATATACGTGGTTTTGACCACTAAAACGATGTACAGGGAGATGTGTGCATAATACAAATCCTTTTGGAGTTTTTCTTGACATGGATCTGACTCATGTGACTCCTGGCCTTCCCTATCCCTTGAGATCGCTCAGATTCGACCTTTCATTACCCCTTTGAAAAGCTATATAAGGAACCCCTTGGTACATTGAAGGCAAGAAGAAAGAATTGAGAGAAAAGAAACTATAGTCCATTGTTGATGAAACTTATGCTTGAGTCTGCATCCCTTTGTCCCTTGGAGACTTTTGTGTTCTTCCCAAGCTTGCCTTTTGCTTGTGAGCTTGCTATCGAGAGATGGAGGATTGAAGTGGTGGAGGCCCAAGTGGGGGATTCAGTTTCTCCGGTTCGTAGATGTGCCATCAGAGGTTGTATCTTGTAATCTCTGATTTATATTAATAGAAATATTTTTTCCTGTCCAATAATGTGTGTTTGAATGAATATTTTATCCATGGGATTATGTCATATGCTTATACATTATTGATTATATATGCTAGAATAGATCTAACACCATGATATATAGAATGCTTGTATTGTTTACTTGTTGTTGAGGAAGTAATCTATCGATTCAAGCTGAAGATTGGAAAGCTCAACGGGGATCTACTTCAACCGTCCGGAATAAGGTACGAGGTCTCATCCTTTAGTGTTAGACATTTAATTTCTATTGCATATTGGAAAGGATTGATTTCTGGAGTCAAGCTGTTTTTTGTGGTATCCCAAGCCATAGGAATTTCTCTCCGTAATAGAATTGGTGACTCTGCTGGGGAGGTGGTGAACCTTTGTTCCTATGGTGGGCCAGGAGGTGGCCTGACTATCGATGAGTACATTATCATGTACTGTTATCTAGACACCGAGAAGGTGGGGAGTCAGGTCCCTACCAATGCTATATAGGTGCTGGGCCTAAAGGCCATATTACTGATGCTGGGCAGGATAGCAGGCTTAGCATCACTCCACCAGGCCTCACGACCTCTGATGTTCTATGCAGTGGAGTGCATGAGACCCACCATCTACGAATGGAGTACTACACGACTGAGCAACATGAAACATCAGCTCCGTGAGTGTAAGGCATGCAGGATGTGGAACTTCGGGTTCAACAATATTTTGAGCATGTTTTTCTTCGAGCATGTTCCAAGATTGAGCCCTAGAGTGGACATTCCTCTCCACGGGGTTCGAGATCTGGCCCAACAGCGTTGGGCAGATGCTATGCACATACTGGGGGGTGGTAGGGTGGCCAACCCATATCTGGCTGACTTCTTTCCATGCTGGCGATGATAGATAGTTGCCATTGATGACTACCCCTATGAAGGGATAGATTTCCGGGGTGACTCGGACATGCCGCTACCACCAGGATCGGCATATGGTGATATAGGTAACGAATCTCGACCCTCACTCTTTTTAAATTTTTTTAGTTATTTATTTTTTTTTGTATTTTCTTGATTATGTGGAATCAAAAATAAATGTTTTTGGGTGATGATACATAGTGACATCTACCATTTGTGTACAGATGTGGGACCACGGCGGCCAGAGGGCTTCCCTCATCATAGACGGAGGGGAAGAGGAGATGACATCACAGGTGTGGATGCGGAGTGAACGCTCCAGAGCATTCATACCAACTTTGTGAGACTAACTCATAGAGTTCCCATGGTGCAAGTTGAGGACTTGCCTAAGGCCATGCAGCGGCAGGTGGTGGGTGTACCACGCGCATGGGTGCGTTTATTCCGACAGCTAGGTAGAGTCGTAGTGACGTTCCATGATCACAACCCTCCTCCTCCTCCACAAGATTATACACCTGGGAGTGTATACATTTTGTATGACCATGTATTATATGATGGTGGCTTAAAAAGCCCCAATTTTGTATCATGACACTATGTATTATCACATTTTTTATGTATATATAAAATTTTTTATGGTGATCGATTTATTTATTTACATGTGTAAAAATTGTGTTTGTGATTAATTTATTGTGAATGAAACAAATTCCAATCTAACACGTAGTTAGCATATGAGTCAGCAACCTGATTATTATTTCTTGGAATGTGTATATATGTTATTTTGTCAAATTGTCATTCTAACAATCTCACATGCAAGAACCTTCTTAATAACATCGGATCTCTAACATGGTACAAACCATTGAGTTCTGACACTACTAACTCTGAATCAAGACGTACCTCAAGAGATAGAATGCCATGCAAAATGGCATCCCGTAGAAGCTCAATAATGACACTATATTCAGCAACATTGTTGGAAGATGGTCGTAGACATACACCTCTTGAAGACAGTACCTGACCCATAGGAGTATAAATCACCCAAGCAGCAGAGACTGAGTGTTGAGTGTGACGGCTTGCGCCATCCATGAATCCTATGTAGGTGGAAGATTCCATTTCTAGGCTCCGCCAAAGCTGTTCCTTCATAATCCACTAACTCATATGCACCCTTCTCTAACACACGCTTTACCACATAAGGACCACGCCACATAGGATTAAATTTCCTTGCCCCTAAGGGTTCTTTCGGTTGATCCCACAAAAGGACCAAATCACCTTCACTAAATGCCCTTGGACGGACAGACTTATCGTACTGGACCTTAACGCGACGTTTATTGACTTCTAGAGCCACCAAGGCATCTCGACGCTACTCATCAAGTTGCTCAAGGTGAACCAAATGCTCCTCTAATGGGGAAGTGTCCAGTAAGAGTTCCACAGCTAGCTTCAACAAAGGAATTTTGCATTCAACCGGCAATATCGAATCCACTCCATGTACAAGATGATATGGAGAGAAATTCCTATGGCTTGGGGTACCACAACAGACATATTGACTCCAGAAATCAATCCTTTCCAATATGCAATAGAAATTAATGTCTAACACTAAAGGATCAGATCTCGTACCTTATTCCTAATGGTTGAAGTAGATCCCCATTGAGCTTTCCAATCTTTAGCTTGAATTGATAGATTACTTCCTCAACAACAAGTAATCAATACAAGCATTCTATATATCATGGTGTTAGATCTATTCTAGCATATATAATCAATAATGTATAAGCATTTGACATAATCCCATGGATAAAATATTCATTCAAACACACATTATTGGACAGGAAAAGATATCTCTATTAATATAAATCAGAGATTACAAGATACAACCTTAGACGGCACATCTGCGAACCAGAGAAAATGAATCCCCCACTTGGGCCTCCACCACTTCAATCCTCCATATCTTGATAGCAAGCTCACAAGAAAAAGCCAAGCTTGGGACGAACACAAAAGTGCTCCAAGGGACAAAGGGATGCAGACTCAAGCATAAGTTTCGTCAACAATGGACTATAGTTTCTTTGCTCTCAATTCTCTCTTCTTGCCTTCAATGTACCAAGGGGTTCCTTATATAGCTTTTCAAAGGGGTAATGAAAGGTCGAATCCAAGTGATCTCAAGGCATAGGGAAGGCCAGGAGTCACATGAGTCGGATCCATGTCAAGGAAAACTCCAAAAGGATTTGGATTATGCACACATCCCGATGTACACGGTTTTAGTGGTCAAACCCACGTATATATATGCTCTTATAGGTTTAAAAGTCGCGTGTATCCTTTTTCATATGTTTTTAGGGATGATCAAGGAAACATCGAAGGACAAAAAATGGTCCATGGGGTCTAAGGAGTCTGCAGCGGGATAGGGGAAGGCCATACAAAGTGTGATTCACCTAGAGTGGTGAAATCAACTATAACAGATGCTCCCTAATGTGTGAGGTCATAGGGGTCATACGATGGCCAAAATACATTATAAGTCCATACCAAAAGTGGAGTGATGAAGGATCCCAAATGGAAGACCAGCCACCCAATCAACATAGTACAATAATACAACTCTGCATATAACTGCAAGTACATATAGCAGTCTTGGATACATAAGAGTACAATTGCCATGAATAGGCATGATACATGATATCACATATGTGGTCATTGCCACGTACAATATACATAGATCAGAATCTCCATGATGAAGATATACATAGGACCATGATCTCCATAATGGCTGAAGATATAACATATCAAGATCTCCATAGTGGCTGGAAATATCTGACATATACTGGAATCAAGTCATGAGAGCTAAAATCTCATGAACACTAGCACAATCAAGGAGGTAGCATATAAGAGATGCCACTAGTCTGGAAAGCCTTCTACACAAACCACTACAAGTACATGTCCTACTATGTGAATAGAGGTGTCGAGGTCGAACATAGTAGTCCATCATCTGATTATCGGTCATTAATGTATACCGTTAACAGATGCGAGATCACCCACCGATAATAAAAATAGGAATCAAGGTACTAGAGTGAAAACTAACAAGTGTGAATAAATGTGTTGAGGTTGAACACTTGAGAGGATCCATTGATCAGGGGACATTGATGTATTCCCAAAAAACTGTCGATGGCGAGAGAACCTGCCACTGATGACTGCAAGTCTCAAGGCACTCAAAAGGACTCTAGACTCCAATCCTAGAATAAATGATCTGAAGTTGATGGGATGAAATCCACTGGAAGGAGGGAATTAAGGCATCCCCCATCATCCAACATGAGGTACTCAGCAAGGCTTTATAATGTGGAAGGACTCACTCACAAGGTGCACGATCCAATAACTGTACCAGGAATGGCTGACATGCAAAGTCAAGATAACTGAGGAATGGCCGACTCAGGCTTCGAATTCCTTCGAACAAGAGCATAACAGTGTATGGTGATTGAATGAAGGAAGCATAGACTCGATATACAAACTGGGACATCTCTGTGACATGAGAGGCATCAACAGAGGCTCCATAGGGACTGGAAGCTTAACCAGTCGGTGGAGATAAAATCAGATAAATGAGTACAGCTCCTAAAGTCAAACTATAACCCAACCAATGGATGTGATATACAGTGCTCTGTTTGAAGGCGACACGACTCGACAGCTGCCATAGATAACATCTTTCCTTGTGTGGATTTTTGGTTTTTTGATTTTTTTGGACTTTTTCAGTTATTTGAAAAGCTTGAAAAAAGAATAAAATAGCTTTATAGTTACAGACTAGGAGGATACGAGTGTCATAAGGGAAAACAAACTAGTTCCAAGTAGTGAAACATACCTATGCTCAATGCAAGGATACATGTGTAGGATATCGATACTCAAGGGAAAATCCCCTCCCAGTAAAAAGGAAATCAAGCTGCGAAGGATATACAAAATGGCTCTGCATGGCTAGACATGAGACAAGCTCGGGATATATGGCTGAAACGCAATGTCAGGGGAGCCGGCATAAATCTCAATAAGGCAGGAAAAGATCATGATAATGCATTCACAACTTGACATGAGGGATTCCTAAGGGAAATAGGCCAGCATAAGATCAAGAGGAGTATGAGGCTCTTGCAAAATGTCATGGCAATACTATACAATGGACTCCCACACCCTAAAGGAGAAAATGTCACCATGGGCACCAAATGCAAATAAGGCGCTAACTAGGGTACCCATGTAAGGTGAAGCTCTACCACTCATATCATGCCACTTCTAAAGTAGCAAGAAGGTTTCGTGACATAATAGAGTGGGTTTATACCTAAGGTCATGGTGATATGGTCATAAGGTCAAGCAAAATGCAAATGGTGGTGAAACCTAACCTATATGCTAGTTTAGACATGATACCTGAGATCGGCATGAACGGGTCAATCCAATGGCTGAAATGACACTGAAAAAGGTCTTCTACAACACAAATTATGTCAAAAACGGTCCAAAATGGTTAGAAAATGTCGAAACTATAGGAAAGGCGGTAAAAATTTTCAAAAATTTGAAAATTTTCTATAAATAGTAAAAAATTATAAATCATTTGAAACTTTTACCCATTTGAGCTCTGATTTTCAACATCAAATTCCAGGAGATCCAGCCGGCGGAATTCACAACCGTTTCTTCCAGGTATTTACTCATGCTCTCCTCTTGCATTTTGATATAATTTTTATGAATTTCCATGGTCTAATCAGGTTTTTAGGCCAACCCAAGATAAGCGCTGTGGCCCACACGGAAATCGAGGTTTTTTCCATGTATAGGGTTGGATATACGCGGAAAATGGCCTTGAACCCGTGTACATACGTGGTTGTTTTGAAAACAGTCGCATATGAGGTCGTGCATATGATTTTTTCAATAAACTAATGGCAAAATTTCCAATTTTTGTGCAGGATGGTCCTAGAGTGGAGAGAGCGTGAGCATGGTGAAGTAGAGGAAGCAGTCACTAGTGGAAAATGAGAGATTAGTGACCAAAAAAATGACCAAAATCCACATATCAATGACCACTTTTGGTTTGGCGATCGCTGGTGGCTAATTTGCGGTCTTTTATTACATGACCAAAATTGGTCATTTTTATTTTGGTCATTTATAGCTTGTCGGTTGGTCATTAATTTGGTCATATATTTGGTCATTAATTTGGTCATATATTTGAATCAATGACCAAATATATGACCACATTTGTAACCAAATTAATGACCACATGACAAGCTAGAATATGACCAAATTTGGTCACGTAATAGAAGACCATAAATTAGCCACCAAAACTGATTTTTGGTCATTGATATGTGAATTTTGGTCATTTTTCTGGTCATTTATATCTCATTGTTTGGCCGCATATCTCTCAATTATTGGTCATTTTATTTGTAAATTTTGGTCATTAATCTCATTTACTAGTCACTAATTTAGTCATTTTTAGTCGCTTTATGTATGGTCATTAATTATATTTTAGTAGTTTTAATGTTGTCCATTATTAATCAATATAAATTTTTAATTTGATATTTCGTTTAAATTAAAAAAAGAATCATACATTTATTCTCATCTAATACACATGCGAATTATGCAATGTCACATTATAATTAATTACAACACTTGTAAATAATATCTAATACACATGTAAATCATGCAATGTCACATTAATTAGTTAATAATTACAACATTGGTACATAATATAAAGTACAACCATATATATAAGTTTTAAACCACGAATTATATTATATGAAATGTCAAAAGTATTACAATAAATATGAGTTTTCTCAAAAACACATATTAATTTCCATATAACTTTACAGGAGAATCATCTCTTTTCAAAATATTACATTGGCTAAACCATCATACTTGCACTTGGTTGCAAAACCATACTTAGATCCCACATCAACAGCTTCAAAACCATACTTAGATCCCATGTCAGCAACCTCAAAACCACACTTAACTACTTGAAAGCCTCAACATCAGGGTCTTCATACTGAATGACAAATCCTCAGTAGCGGGCTCTTCATACTAAATGGCCCACTTATAAGTTAAGCTCTCTCCTACAAAATCCAATAAAAAAATATCACTTGTAAAATAGAAAAATAATGAACTGTAAATTAGAAAAACAATAAAGCAAATTATTCGTCTTGTTCAACAGCTAACAACAATAACCAAGATCATGTACAAAATAGGAAAATCTAATCTAACAAATTCAATTTAAGAATTGGTTAAAATTAAACTTGAATGGCTAAATATGCAACTACTTAGTACCTAAGAAAAGTAAAACTCAGCTCTAAACCAGGAAATGGATTTCAATAGGAAATATAATCAACGAATCCACAAAACAATTATGCTCGACTGCACAGGTAGAAACCTATATACATAGTGCAATCTGTGAAGGATTTCACCCCTATATGTCATGTGGTTAATGAATTACATGACAACTATGGAAACTGATGAATGATTTAAGAAAGTCTCAAATCCAACGCCTTAGTGAAAAAATGGGTGCATACCTCCTATGCCTTAGTGAGTACGTGTTGGTGCAGACCTCCTATGCCTTAGTGAAGAAATGGGTGCATAACAAGCATATAGGTATGTATGTCTGAGCCCCCAATCTTTACTATCTCATAATAAAAAATCCACAGATAGGCAAAGAGTTCAAATCTTGGGGGTCACACTGATCCTAGAGTTCCTTGAGAATGTAGGCAGGGTGCTACTGTAAAATTCATGTAGATAATTTGAACTTAATTAAATCTCCATATATCTATCTTAACCCTGAATCATCATTGCTTAGCATGGAATTAGATGGATCTATGATTTATTTTGACACAGAATTTTCTTATAATTTGATTTTTTTCAATTTAACTTTTAATGTTAAATAAGCTACATATCACCTTTAGCTCATGTTCCCTTACTATAGGAGAAGGGTGTCGGCCAAACTGTAAGGAATGCATCAATATTAATGAAAACAAATTAAATTACCTTTTCCTTTGTAATTAATTAATTTATATCAATTAATTACTACAAGTTTTATCACATTTACTTATTTACTTAAAGTACCAAGAAAATTAATTTTGATCTAACATGAATCAATTAACAAATAGAATCCTGAATTGGGTTAATTCTTGACTACATCTTTGTCAGATATGAAATGAAAGCAGCACTATACCTTGTGTTGCACATGTTGGGTGTTGGTGCATGTATAACTGCATCAAGGGTTAAAGCTTTTAAACTATGAACAAAGTAGTGCAACACTGAGTATAATTAGAGTGTAGATAGAATCTATGAAACTATCACTAGACACAAAACCTAGTGCTAATAGCAAATTAGTTTTCTTTTAGCAACTTGTCTAAACCATCTATAGCATGATCAATACGACAGTAAATGAGTTGACATGTCAGACAAATAATAAAACTTAAAGGCAATCTTGGGCTCTCCTCTGAAGTTAGGACCTTTCTTACCAAATAAATAAAATAAAGAACACACCCATTAAACTAAAAAAAACTAACCACAAAACAGGAAAATGAACAATGAAACGAGGATAATACAATACAATATGATTTGTCGACAAGATTTGCAAAATTAACTATTCATTGAAAAAACAGAGTACCTGTGACTTTGCAACATCAACAGCTTTATCACGTCCCTTAAGTTCTTCCATTTCCCTACAATCCTCTTCAGCTTTTTAAATATGATTTACAGCTGCAAACAAAATATGTCCCACAAGAAGGACAATTACAAATATGCTGAGAGATGTTCCGATGGCTGAAAATGGTAGCTTTGGGTTATCTGAGAATCCGTAATAGCCACAAATAATAGGTCTTGAGAAAATATTAAGACTTATCAATTCTACCTTATCAAAAGAAACAAGGACTTCGTATTTTTCCTTGTCAAAAGGAAACAACTGATAGTACATTGAAATTAAACCAAGTAGATACCTTGTGTCAAATTCAATATTCAAAGAAGGATTCAAAATCCAACCCCATAAAAATGATTTGAAGGAACTCAAATTCAGGGACAATATGACTTCCTCACAAACATATCATGCAAAAATTCACAAGAAATGCCATTTGATAAAAATCCTTACAAACCATTGACTATTAAAAATTCCTCCTAAACCCTAAACCAGCCTCAAGGTCCTCCTTCAAGGCTGCACGTTTGAGATCCACATAATTGGTGAAATACCTTGCAAGAAGATTGTTCATTTTGATGAACTGTTTAGATATCAATTATCATATTAGTCAAATATGTTTAGTGTGCTAAATAATGGTAAGAAGAAAAACCACAGAAAACACTACATTGAAATACTGATGCAACCAAAAAACAAATTCGTAATACACTAAAAATGAATTATGATTTACCTGTGGCAATGATAAGAAAAGTGAGTATGATCAATATTGTAACCCTTGATTGTTGTCAATTGCACCTTTGTACTTGTTTATTCTTGCTAACTGCAATGACACAGAGTAATGCTTAATCAAATGGAGTTTCAGCAGTGTTTTATTTGTCTAAAAATATTGTGCAATTTCCAGCCTATATGAAAATTGGGTTGGGCATTAAACACTAAAAATTTTGACATTGAAACTGGGAGGGCTGAGAACTGAGAGAACTTTCAAACCCATATGAAATTCTACAATATGCAGCAAAACATGGCAAATAGACATGGAAAATAGTTTCCAAGATGATATTTACAATGGCAATGATATTTCAGAAGTCAGTGTGAGCATGTAAAAATTGAGCATTAAAAGGCAATCAAGTAATGTGTCAATATAATTCAAATTCATTATTTCCAAATGACGAAGAAAAAAGGATTATAGTGGAATTGTGTTCCAATCATCTGTTGGTTAAGATTAAGATAAATGAGGATCCGGGAATGTTTTGAGCAAAACGTACTTGTGATAATAACATAGACATTTGTGTGAAACACTTAAGTTGTAGTGACCACAAAGATGGCTTGCAGAACATTGGTAATGCTACAGTGATTTTTCAGACATTGAGCATTACAAAAAATTGAGTACAAATGTGAGGTCGGTGACCCCCAATAAAGAAGTGCTTCTTTCTAATAGGTTGAAGTCCAGTAACAACCATTCAAGGAAAACAATCAAGGATTGATGAATGTTGAATGCATGAGACTTCGAAGGAAGAGAATCAGTTCTAATTATGAGATGCAGAAGAATTTGTCAATGAGCTCCAGTGGAATTATGGTTTGAAAATCAGCATTAGTGACAAAGATGAAAACATCACCAATGGAAGATTATGATTCCCAACACTTAAGCAAGAACACTCATATCTAGCTTGTAGTCTATTTTCTTTCACTGACTTAAACATGTGAACCTTGAAAGTCTCATTATTATTATGTGATAAACTTTATGAAGTGGGTGGCAAGTTTATGAAGGGGTTATGAAGTCGTCATCAGATAGTCCTAGTTAATAAGTAACTTGGATCATTAGATGAATGGTCATGATCCCCAACCATCTGCTACTTGGATCTCTGTGTATAAAGTATCCCTCATATTGAATTGAGCTATCATTGCAAGTTGAGGCATTCTCATTGTATACTGTGTGCCATACCTCCATCTCTATTATCCATGTGTGCAGATTTACATACACAGACTGCAACACATGAGTTGGACTAAGAGCCTCAAGATGATTCCTTCATTCGCTGTATGATATTTATGATTTTTTTCTCTTATTTATAAAAGTTGTGTGCACACTATTTCTAGATTAATTTTTTTAACATTTCTAGATTAAATTGTTTAACAATCGTTCCAAACTTATATCTTTGAGTGGATCCACTCCCAAAACTATTCACTTTTATCTCTACAAAATTCCCATTTGGTTTTATTAATATAGTCACTTGGGGTCACCAAACTAGAATGCTTTTTTTCTTTTGTAGCATCAACTACCAAGCTCGTATACAGATTACCAGCAACAAATATTTAGTTGCTAGTCACCATTCCTGAAAAACATCAATTATATATGGAGGTAACTGAATAATGCCAGCTGTGTTTTATCAATTTGTCTCTTATTTGCAAGTTGAATGTTTTCATTTAAATTTTACTTTCAATCAGATCTTGATTTCAAATATGCATAGATCATCTATAAATTTCCCTGTTTATGCAAATTTTATAGATTGAAACTACATGTTTGTGTCCACTATTCTTGATTTATCTAATGGTTAAACATGAAACTCAGTTACAACTCAAGTAAAACCATAGCAAACAACTAGCCTCAATATATTTTGGATTATTTACAAACAGAAATACTATACCTTTTTGAAGGCGGCAAAATCTTCCAGCTTAACAGATGGTAAGTTCCGAAGGCATCACGAAGGTGAACCTGATGCCCACTTACAAAGGGAGATTATTCTCTACAGAGATGAAAATCGATAACAGTTGAACAAATGGAAAAAGGTTGGAAAAAACAAGATAAAGAACAACATATTTAATTAATTCATATAACTATACTTTTTGATATACATGAATAATCATAGAGTACTGTTCAGTCGTCCTCATTCCTCAAACATTTAATTGGAAAAGGAAAGATTCCAGTTATTTAACCTCAAAAGTACTGTTTGTCATATAATTACTGGAGTCAGCTGGCAATATGGCCCATCCAATTTGTAAGGTATCTCCTCTGTCACTGACATTCAGAATGTTAACCTGTGTTTGCTTCATGTTTGCAAAAATATATCCATAAATTATCACTCTTGAAAACATGAAATGAATAATCTATGACTTCCTTCTAAAAAGTAAAATTTTGAAACTGTCAACAAGTATTAAGGATTTTTTGACTGCTGAAAACAATCATTTAAGAATATTTTCACTTCATTGGTAGGGTTTCTGTTTCACCTGATAAACAACAACTTCCAGCTCCCATGCTATATCCTTTTTGAATTCAGTCACAAGGGACCTGAAAGCCTTAGGATTAACGGCCAGAGACATATATAGTTCTATTCCTCCAATTTCTTGATACACTCCTGAATGGTCAGAAACCGGGAATCAATCTCACCTCAATAATGACCATGAACAAATTCTTTGAAGTGCAAAATAGATACAACAGTCTACAGCTTTTCCAGAGCCACATATATGTTTTCATGAGAATGCCAAGGTTGGAATCTTTATTAAAGGATCATGTAGGAGATACCTTTGGCCTTCAGTTGTGTCCTCCCATGACATAAAAATAAAAGTACAGGTTATTTAAAATGGTTGATTAATTTGCAAGCTGAAACTAGTGCGATGAAAGGGATGCTCTAAGATATGATAATAGGAAGATATCAATTATATACACAAAAGTTTAAAATCTCAGTTCAGAACAAATAATTCCAATGGAGACAGCTGCATACAAACATGATGCAAAGCATGTCAAGGTAAAAAACGATTCACATATATGTGAACATGCTAGTAGAGAATCATGCTAATATCCTAGAGAATCACAAATGCTCATAAAGGATTACACAAACAAAAATAATACTTGGAGATAAACATAATTGTTGAATTTTGTTGAATTTTGATCTTAATTGCAGAAATAGAGAGAATCTTTAACTTTTGTTAGTTTAGAATTACATTGGGTTGAGTGCCCAACACTTGGATCAAGTTTTGGATCATTTTCCATTCAGTTTTTCAGTTACTAGGTCATGTTTTGCTTACTGATTTTTCACATTTATTAATAGAAGTAATTAGGGCAGCAAGCTTGTATTTCAATTTAAGTGTTACTGATTGTTTCTAAATTTTAATTTTTAGTTGACCCCTAAAGTCACAAAAGGATTCTCCGCTATGGTTTGCAAGTACTAACCCAAAGTGCAGAGAAATAGTGCAAGGTGACAATGCACTGTTTCTAGTTACCTTATAACCTCACAGTTTCAAGTGTTAACACAATCCAATAGCCTCAATTAGCACATCAACAAGCTTCCAGGATCCAAAAAAGAGATGTCCTCCCAAGGACTATAGACCTTTTCCAACCACACCTGAACTGAACCTTATTCATCCCCTTCCTGAAATTGGACAATGTAAACCAACCCCCATAGTCAAACCCTTTCTCTCCCCAATTAGGATCAAGGAGCTGAAGAGCAACCTTACATCTTTCCCAAACATGCTTTTCAAAACCACTGAAAACCACTCCCATACCACCACCCCAATCATTATGGATTATACAACATTATCCACAATCATAACTAAAACAAAACAAAGTCATTCCCGTCAGAAAATTAAAATCTCTATTGAATCCCATGCCTCTCAAAATGCAGTTTCTGAATTCAGAGAGTGACAATAAATTCAAATTCTTGTAAGGTAAGGAATGCCACAATGAACTAAGATGGAATACATGTCTCCAATTCTGTAGAAAACTAATTCTATTTAAATATCATAAGATATACTTCACTTATAAGACATCTGAAATTTTAGTACAAACAAAAAATTCCATGGCTAATAACGTTTATGCATGAAGCCCAACTAGCCCATGAGAGCAAGAAATACAAAACACATCACTAAATTTGAAAAAGTGCCTATATCCATTCATGTGCATGTCCATATAAATGTATAATAGATAAAGTTATAAACATATAAGAACCTGAGTGCGGAGTTTGAGTTCTGCAGCAAGCTCTTCTAATGGGATACACTTGTGCTTCTGCATGGTTCACAAAAAAAATTGTCAGATGGGATCCCAGGATAAGAAGAAAAAATTCTAGAATTCAAATCTCTTCTATACTCTAACCAACCATTGGCACAACAAAAATACAATGTTCTAATCAATATCTCCATTCAATTGCAGGACTATTTATTGCTGGGCTAGATTAGCAAAGCTGCAAGGTTTTCCTGTGTAAGACAAGCTATGTCAAAAATATCAGGTTTCAATTATACTTCTCCCTCAAGAGAACTTTGCAAATGTATTGTGACTCAATTTGCGCAGACAAAGCAATTTCACAATTTTAAGCCTCTTTAGTTATTATTTGGAATTTCGAGAAGAGGTTTGAGTCAGATAATGGTTTCAGAGATATTTCATGACTCGAAGCATGTCCCTAGTTACCAATGAATTTTCCATGTTACTACAGTCCAAAATAATAGAAAACAATCAAATTAGAAAGGTCCTTGAGATGAGGAGGGCCCAAGGGTATTGAACCTATAAGCTCTTCAGACAAGTCCATGTCTATTTCACATCTACGACCAAAGAGATATATGAAGAATAAAGCAAAGACTTAAAGTACTCCAAAAAATTGCAATCCTTTCTCTGACGATTCAACTTTAAAGAACCAAACATCAGACTTCAAAGATAGTGGGAAATTCTGGACATCAACCTTGCGAACACTTGTTTCCTCTACCAAACCCTAGATCACCGTCTTCAGGATTGCCCCTTGAGGACCTAACTTGAACCCCACCATACTCTCCCCACACAAACCCTCCAACACCATTTAGGTACTCAATCCAATGATATAGAGGGAGGATGGGCATAAGTGTGAAGAAGTGTATCAATTATTCTTTGCATCAAAATAGCCTCCCCCTACATACCCATTCAAACAGGGAAAGTGTAAGCAATTTGGGATGCGAGGGTTTCCTTAAATACAAGCCTCTTTGCCTACTTCATTCTGCACATGGCCCTCCCAACTAAACCAAGGCTTTATAAAACAGGCCTACAGGTGGAAATTGCAGCTATTGCAAAAATCCAAAAGTTGGCGATGATTTGCTTTAAAGATATACTTTTTTTACTATAAATTTTAATTCAGGTGAAAATAGTTAGTAATTTAGACCACTATATAGGACAAAATATATCTATATACACAAAATCGCAATGTATAATGTCAAATTGCTGAAAGTGCCTTGCACCATGCTTTGATCAATAGGGGAAAGAGGAATTCTAAGTTGGCATTTATCAAATGGAACAGAATTTTCAACATATCTCTATCCAAAGTTCCAGAAAAGTATGGATTCTCAAATTTCTTTACCACGTTGAAATGACCCTCAGAGATATGGGTGATTGATTTTGGCATAACGTAGTTAAAAGTAGTTCTCGTGATTTTGTTACAAAAGTTGTGATATGTTTTCAACCCATTATCGACTTCAATGAAGATAGAATTTATTTCAAAGATGAAATCTAACAGTAGTATTTTTATACAAAATGGGATCCTATAGATCCATAAGTAGTTCCATCACCAATACACTAATGATCGAGCAACTTTGAATTCCAACAGCAACCACTAGCAACAACTATATCAATTGCAAAACCATCTTCTAGGAGCCAACAAGATTTAAATCTAATCCTATCTGGAATTAAAACATTCTGTATCCATATTTTTTAAAATGATTAAAAAAACACCCTTTTACCAGTAACTACCAACACACTTTGTTCTATTCTTTTACTACTACAGCCTTCAATGCTTCCTTACATATCTGTTCTGATCCAAAAGATTACATCTCAACCCCATTAAATAGGACACTTAATCTAACTACATCAATATGTATAGATAATTATTATTATCCTTAACATCTTGTCCTTGTCTAAATTATACCTGCAGGCTATAGCCTATCATTACACATAATTGATATTGTCTTAAGAGATGCTATACTACCTTCAAGCTAAAAATATATAGCTAATATTGATGTGCTTATATTCGTGCACTTATCCTCATGCATCTTATGCAGCATCAACTAACCACAATCAAGTTGTGACATGGAACTTTGTGGCAGTTTGCTCCCACAAAGAGGCTCATCATGCTAACTGCTATCTGAAGGCAAGATTATGCCTTATGGGGAGTTTCCTTTGTGGTTGAATGTTTCCTTGTATTGTTTGCAGGGATGTACCTCTAGTTTATTTCACAACTTCTTAAAGAACATCTGGTCACGGGATCTGAATTGTCAAAAAGATACCTAGGCTACGAAGTAAAGAATATTTCTTTGGAATTGGCTTTCAGCACACCTTGACTGTCATTCATATGTTTTGCACAAGTGTTTCATACAATAAATAATAAAATATTATAATGTTAATAAAATTCACTCTTCAAGAAACTAGGTTGATTTTATATTTATTCTTTGGGTGGCATTTTAATGAATGACATTCAACATGGACTTAGCCATCTGCATCAGCTGTTTGAGCCTCTTGACTTTCCCTTTGCTTTAAATTTAAGTTGCAGAGACATGATTTAGCGCCTTTTCTCAAGGGTTTGATTTCTTTTGTCATATGGATCTATTTTAACAAAGCCTGCTGAGGCAGCCAAACTATGATTATCCTTAAATAGCCCTAAAGAATAAGGGTTTCCCTGTTTCTTTAGGAAATTTAGTGTAGTCTTAGTTAAACAAAAGTTGCAGTTAGTAATTTTTGCTTCCAATAGATAATAGACAATAGTCAATGGGTAAATCATAATAGATCCTTTCCAAAGGTCGATTTGGAGTATGCTCCAAGTCACGATGACCATGATACAGTGTTGTGAGGATCTTCCTAAACTCCAGTTGAAACTTCCTAGGCAATTTCCAAATCCCATGCCCTAGAGAGTGGATCAACAACCCCTTAAAAAAAAGGAGGAACCCATGTATAAGGGGGAAATGGCTCACGGCCTCAATATTAATTGGCTCACAGAGAACAAAACATGTCACCCATGTATAAGGGGGAAATGGCTCATGGCCTCAATATTAATTGCACAGAGAACAAAACATGTCACAAATGGGATTTGAGAGCAGGTAGAGACAATAACATTTCTTTTCCAAACCATCTGAACTAGACCCAATTGATAGAGGTACATGTCCTTTGTCAACCTCGACTAATTTTGTTTGCCATACACAACAGTAGAAGGTTATTTATCACTTCAGCGCACCTTTCAGGGATTTATATTAGAGAATTCCATGTTGAATTGGGTAGGGTATTTGAGAAAAAATTATTAGACATTGAAGGTATGGTTACCTCATAGAAGGCACTACCTACTCTGCATACATGATTCAATAGCATTTTGAAGTCTAGGTAATGTTTTTGTCATGTATTTTGACCAGATTAATTAAGATCCTCCGTGACATTATAATAAACTCACACATAGTTGTATTAATGCTGATAGACTGTTACATAATACTTGGCTAACAGAATAGAGCATTGCTACAAAGAAAATATAGCATCATTCCTTTGAATTCTACCAGCTGGTAAAGTGTGCAGAAATTATCAAATAGGGCTATATAGCAGCTCTCCTTGATGAGGAAAATTGGACATGTAGTTCAAGTGACACTCCATCATTATTTGTAGGTAAGAAGGAATGAACTGTGGTTCAAGAAGTAGATCGAAGACAAGAAGGATGCATGCGTCTACTGTGGAAAGCACAGAAACCTTTCTTAGGATTGCAGAATACTTCCGATGAAGGAAAATGGTAGGCCCGTTTTAGGGCCCTTGTCACTTCAGTTAGTTTTTAAAAAGTCACATGAACCAATAGTAATAGATCAATCAAACTATAGAACAACTGTGGGAGCATACATATTCAATTTCAGGCCACAAAACTTATCTTATTTGCTGCAGATACCATTTTGAGCACCCTCTGAAAGACACTTGTATTTGTGTATCTGGGTGCCCAAAAATATAAAAATGTGCCAAAACCACCACAGTACAGAATCAAGCCCTTGGAAGCTAGATGCCATTACTAAGCAGAGCCTTGTAGTGAAAAGGCATCGTATTTTGAACATATGGGAAATAATTACACTTCTGAAAAAAACACAGCTTCTTTACAGTGGGATATCGTATAGCTATTCCATGTCAATTACGCCATTAGCATCTAGACATTAAGAGATTGTATCTTCAACTCTTGCCTACAAATCCTAGGCTGATTTCCTTATTATTTTAATAATATAGGATGATCAGAGATAGCCCAGCCTTGGTACATATTCAAATTCTAAACTGGACACTCAAGTCCCACAAAGGTCTATCTGATTTGTCATAGTATCAGGCTTCTTGGGGATTAAAGGACAAAGTGGTTTTCAACTATATATCTCTCCTGTATTTCTCGGTGTGCTGGTGTTCTCTTGCACTACATTGATAAGGATCTGTCACATATGCAGTGGGAAAATTGTTCTATCTGACAGGTGTCTATTGTGAAAACACATCAAATTGTCGGATGTATTTTATGCAAAGCAAAAGATCAAGTGAAAGAAATAAATATGTGTCCTTAGTACTTACATCCAATTCACAATCACAGATCTCAATTGTTTCATCAAGGATATGACAGATTCCCATGAGCTCTGAGCATTGTGATGGGTCGACTCAATTGGAGATTAGGATCCAGCCGATAAGTTTTTGGAGCTTTGCCAACATAGCAAATGAGATGACATCTCAGAATTCTAATACTTCAAAGGAAAGAGGGGACAAACAAACCTAGTCACGGTAGGATTGTATAGTGATTTCATGAGAACTATAATTACTAGCATCTGCCATCTAGACCATACACACATTCTTGCTTGATCTTATGACTATGTGCAAAATCATCCAATTGTTTCATGAATTTCAAAAATGAAAAAGATCAAGAGACAAAGAAAAATGAATACTTCCAACCAATTTAGAATCTCATACCCACAAGTGTTTTTTCCAAACATATGACAAATACCCCGCAAGCTCTAAACATGATGATTGATTCGCTCAATTGAACATTAGGATCTAGAAAATAAGTTTTTTATGTCTTACATATCTGAACATTACGATAGATTCACTCAATTGGAGATTTAGTGTCCAGATAATAAGTTTGGATGCCTCACCAATAGGCTAAATGACAATACATCTCTGAAATTTGCAGGGTATGAATTAAATTATATAATCTCATCTTATCTTATATTTATTAATTCAAACAAAAAAGAGGAGACAAGTTACAACAAACCTTGTCGCGGCTTCTGGGCCATGGAATGGGAGCGTTGTACTTAGGTGGAGTGGGAACAAGGCAATTTAACCGGTTCGCTTTATCCGGGCAAAGACGTTAACTCACACAGCCAATGGGATGAGACATGCTTTAGTTAGGGGTCATTGGTGTCCTCAAGGGGTGGGCCCATGGCCACCATTGGTTGGTTCTGAATCTGTTATTGCAGGCCCCAACCTTTCAGTCCCCTGCTTAAGCTCCTCTAGAGGGTTCTCTATTGTAGAAATGGAAGGGACTTATCTTTCTGGTGCTAGAGTGGCAGAGGCCAACTATGGTGGTATTTTCTCCACTCTCAAACAACCCAGCCTGCTCTGTGGATGGCCGACCATTAGAAATCTACAGAAGGAATATCTAGCCTTTTGCTAGCAACATCAATGCAGATAAGGATGTTACGCTCTCTGGCCTTGAACTTGTTGACAGATCCTATCCTTTTTGGTTGCAAGTAGAAATTAATACAAACTGTTAGTGGGTGAACTACAGCTGCTAAAATACAATATCACTAAGAAAATGTAGAACTATGCTATAGCTCGAGTAGTAAAAATCTATTTTGATTGAAAAACCTAGCATAACCTCACTCATTTGGCCACTTATAGGAATGGCATCAAGTCCAAGATTTCAAAGAATCAAAGGAAGGCACCTTGTAGATTCACATGTGTGAGTGAAAACCATTGTAGTACTTCCATACATCTCATTTAAAAGAAACACAAGATAACAATCCTCTTTAATAAATACAAGGTAAAAAATAATAGATACTCATGACAAGAAACACCCAGATTTTCCTTCAATCAATGAACAAAAGTTTAAATAACTTTGTAATAGGTATAGAATTTCAATTAAATTTTAAGCACGTGAAATGTGCAGCTTGAAATCGGGTCATAACCTACGAGTCAACTGAAGCATCAAACATAAGGCACAATAGGGAAACAAGGAGAAATACTAGGGCAAAGTATACACAAAAATCATGCAAATTCGCAGCGAAAAACACTGCCTGAAATACAAAAAGGAGAATAGGTGAACCTTATGCTTTGCAAGAACAAAAAGATATTGTTGTTTCCATGTATCCACAATCGAGTACTTTGAAGAAACCTCAACTTGAAGACATCCATCAAATAAAATATGAGTAAAACACCTCATGGAATTTAGGTCGTTACATATTAGATGACAACACATACATCAAGGAAAATAATCGTAGTTGCAGTTTAATAGATAAAGTGGAACATATACCTTGACACAGCATGACAAAAAAATAATTGACATTAGGCGACCTTAATAGATGTGCATATCATCTCTGTCTTAAACAATGAGCTCAACTTCAAACATTGCATAGAGCATTTTAAAACTACCACACTAAAGATCCTATCTTTTTCATGTATTTGAACAAAACATACTCGACTATTAATAACTAAAAACTATATTAATTACATTTCAAATAAAGGAAAAGGGTTCACCTTTGCAATATTACTCAGACATGCTCTCTGAAGCTTAGCCACCTGCAACACTTAAACAAGGCACATGGTAAATAGATATCTTACATAGTTAAACTTGATATACAGAAACAAAGAATGTATTTTTAATATATGAATAAACTTGTAATACTGTAAAGAATCACAGCCACTTCTAAGAAATTGTAGTGCTTCTCTTGCTATGTATTCAGAAATCTTTTATTAAAAAGTCACACATGCTCCAGATTTGTTGCAAGTGCAAGAAATTTCTCCTCTTCCCCAAGAAATTTTAAATCCAGGATCTCCTCATTGTAACCTATAAGCCTCTTGCTAATATTTAAATCATATTTTCCTTCATCATTCTCACCCAGGTCATAAAAGAGAAAGCGATGATCAGCAGTAACACACAACACTCCTTGAGCAAGGGGTAGTAGGACAACAGATAGAAAGCCTCCCTTCATGTCATCTTTGTCAAAGCTAATTATTGCATCCGAGGACTTCTGTTCATATAAGCACAGAGTGCTGCAAACAATGCAAGGAAAATTGAGACTAGTTACATGTATAAGAAAATGCTTTGGAGATGATGTTAAACTCAAAATACCATTCTTCAAGACAGAATAGCATAAACAATGATCTCAAATTTTCACTTCCATAAAATCATACTGCAGTCAGTAACTAAAATTGCTAGATGTGGCTAACCAGCTTACCCTTCTGAATACCATATACGAACAATGCCACGTTCCCCTACAGTCAAAAAATACACTGGGGCTGCACCACTTTTCTTTTGATTCTCAGACAATGTTTGGCTTTGCTTCATAACAGACACTAGCCTAGAACCACTTAGGAGAACACACACAACTTCTAGTGGTTCATACATTGGTATTGTTGCCCGGAAGTGATAATCACGCAGGTCCCATATATTTACAACTTAAAATATGTATACAATGACAAAATTCAATACAAGATTGTTAAAATATAAGATGAACTAAAAAGACAGGCATATCAGCATGCTGGCATTTAACAAGGAGCAATCCAGACAACACACCAGCATAGCTTATGTTTATGACTAGTACAATCAACCAACTTATAGACATTTTCAATTGAAAACAAAAAAAATCTCAGCAAAACATTTTGATCAAGAATGCAATCTCAGCAAAACACCCTTCAAATCACCAGTTCAGGGACAAGGACAAGTTTGAAGTGCCTATTAACCATTATACCATTATACAAATTTTTTTTCTAAAATATCATGTCCAAGCCATAGTTGAATGCTATATTTTTGTCTGCAATTCATGGTACTTTGTAAAATGAATAAATCTCTATAAATAAATATAGCAGCTTTGCATATAGACATCACAGACAACCCAAAACCACTTTGCATGTCTATCTCACCAATAACTAATGAAATTGAAATGGCCAATTGATTTATTAGTTTGCATATAAACTAAATAAAAACCTTATAACCTACAAGAATTATTATTAGACAGTACCTTATCTCTACCAGCACTGAGCAAATTCCAGCCATTTTCAGAGATTGACAAACTTGTCACAATAGAAAAATGTTTTTCAAGCACAAAAATGCACTTCTTAGCTACAATGAGTAGGAGATCCAAATCATAGGGAAGCTAACATACTTTGCGTCAGTAAATAATTGCATTGTTACTTTTTCAAGGAGAAACATTAACACTCAACAGATGGGCTGTAATGCTCTGTCCTATGAAGAATATGCAGTCAAAAGTTTAGTGAACAAACCAGCTGAAACTAGTGTTTCTTCCTGTGTTTCGAAGCTGTGAAGATAGGTGAGCAGTGCTGAGGAATTTGTTGTCAATATTGCGAGAGAGAAGGCATGTTGCATTAAGTTAATTTCTGTGAATATATTCCTTGCCTGGGCCTAAGTCACAGCAGCAAAGGTGCACAGGGTTTCAAGGTCGATGTACATGCAAAGGATAGAAGCACTTGATATGGTGTTCATAAACAACATGTGAAGAACACTTCTTATATATGGATAGACTCTATAGTATATTGCAAAAGAAGGGGACACATTGGCTAGTGTAGCATGCAAAAGGAGTGCAGTCAAAACATAAACCTTGTCTTTTACCCATTTATAAACAAACCATGCAGAAGTTGAGCTTAAGTTCTAGTTTTAGGTTCTGAGCACTTAAAACTTCAGTTAGTGTTGAGTTAGCAGCCAATTTCAGTGGGCATTTAACACTTTCAGTTAGTAGCCACCAGATCTATAATGATACCGAGAATTTAGTGTTTTTGTGGGGAAGCAAGTTTACTTATTTTTGTTGACAGCAGCAGTGTTCAATACTGACCTATCCAAAATAGGAAAATCATGCATAAAGGTATTCAATAGGACCTATGTGTACAACACACAATTAAATTGGGAAATGACCTATGTGCAATCAAAGACCAGTAAATGAAAGGAACATGATAAAATGAAGCATTTGCCAAGATTCAAAATAACCTACTAGCACACAATCGGTCTAAATCAGGGCACTATAATGGGAGACAACATACCCACTTTATAGTCGCAAGATAGGATGAGAATTCAACACCAAGATATCCAAAACAAAAGAAAAAAACAAGCATTTATAAATAACTTTCTCTATTCACATAGAAATTTATGGTGGTGATAGTAGACAAGATATAATGATCCTTGTATCTGAAGATCCATTTATTTCTTGAAACATAGCTTGCACTGTTTCTGCAATGCTAATTTCAATCATAAAAGACGATTTGAAATCCATGGATTTTTATTTAAATTTAATATTTAGATATCCACTGACAGAAAATGGCCAATGGGACTGGCAAAAATTACATGAAACCAATTTTACAGGAGAAAAGTACAGGCTTGCATGCGGCAGCATACTGAATCACATTAAAAATAAAAACTAGGAAAAATGACTTTGGAACCAACTTTTCAGTAGGATCAACAATGACAATTAAACAAAATAGTGACTCAATATGCCACAATGAATAACTTGCCTTTTCTTCTAGTAGGAAACTTACAAGGATGCATTTTCCAACTGTTTTGGTGGAAAATCTTTGAAAAGCATGGCAACTGCAACAAGATATCTGCTCCTAGTCCTTGTCATGCTTTCTTCTGGGAATGAAAGAATGATAGGATATAGCCAAATAGACAATAGGACACAAATAAATGTGAATTTACTTACTATGCTCTATTACAATTAACCTCCAATTCATGGTCTGTTCATGTTGGAACCAGTTATTAACTGCCTTGCATAAACCATCAGTGGAGTCCTATGCAATGGCCAATAAAAAGTAACACAGTGTCACCACATCATGTTTGTGCTGCTGGTTTCTTTGGTTGTGGAAACAACAACTGAGCAAAGAGGATTTCATTCCATGTATCAGGCACTCCTGGAAGACACCAATGCAGACAATCCTGAGAACCACCTTTTGATCTGAGAATGTATTTGGATATATGTGACTCGTCCCTCAACTTTGAAACCCCAGTGATATCTAAACATTCAACCCTTGTGCCCCGTACAACACTCTCAATAGCTGGATCTCAAATATAGTGTTCAATATAAGCAAAGTCTAATATAAGCAGTACATAATCATTTTAAGCCCCTGCTCTTTTACATATTTGGCTTTAATTTATTTGTCTCTGCTCTTTTACATATTGTCCTCCTTTTGCATATATTTTTTGTAATATAAGCAGTGTTCTTTCCAAAAAAATATTATCAAATATACTTTAATCTTATGTTTTGTTTTATTTAGAGAATGTGCCCTTACCCAGCTTGCATGTATGGATCTTATTATGCCTAATAATTATAGTTCCTGCAAAAATTGTGCATGTCTTTTATCAAGATTTCAACATTGCATGCACCATGTCTTCTAAAATAATTTCCTAAGTTATATCTTGACTGCAAAGATGCTCAAATAATTTGTAAGATACTTGTAACAGCTCTACTTTTGGGCTTTTCAAGCAATTGGACAAATGCAGGGCTCAAGTACTCCATGGAGTTTCTTTCAAAATAGGATGAAAACAAAAACTTTCTCATGATACAATGTGATGCCTAAAGTGAAAGGCAAGCCTAGAAAGAGAATAATCTTGTAGATATGATGGCATATGTGTTGCAAACTTGAAATTAGTTAGCATTTCAGCTTTTCTTCAACATCCCTACTGCTTATGTTCTTCATTTTCTTTTCATTGCCAGATACTTAGGAGCTAGATTCAAAACAAATGCAATTCGCATTCACACAATCTTTGGAGATTTCATGTTACAAGATAAAAATGCACATAGATGAAGGTTACAAATGGAGATGTAGTGGACAGTCAGTAAATATCAAATGCATAATAGTTTTTGAACTCATCTCAAATTGGGTCCACTATATTTTGGTTGATGCACAGCAAATTAGCTCCATGTGTGCTTCTCTATCTCTAGGACTGTGGGAATAATATCTGTCACATGATCTAAATTGCATGACATAGCATTTTATAGATTTAGGGCCGGCATGGCTTCAATGAGATCAACCTTCTTCTAGGGTCCTTTGATTGCTCATTCAGGCTGATAAGCAAGTCATTACAATCTATTACTTTGTTGGAGGGTATTTATCTGTTTAAAAACTGGCACTTTTAACTCTATTTTTTCCTTTGAAATGACAAGATTATAGAAGGCAATGATTGAATGCAGAGATGGCTTCCAGCAAGAGAGAAATTTCAAAGAGAACATAAACATGGATTTACTCTGAATTTTTTGGGTGAATGAAAAAATGACTAGTACAGAAGGAAAAGCAAAGAGGCCCATCAGATTCAGCAATAGTATTCTTGTTGGTCACAGTTGTGTTTTATAAACAATAGCTCTAAGTCGCTTATAATCATTTACATTTTGGATATGGGATACTCTGTCCATCATCATGTGTTATAGGTTAAATCATTTACATTTCGGATACTCTGTCCATCATCATAATCAGAGTGAATTCAGAGATGCAGAAACTTATTGCACTCATTACCTCTACAATAGTATACACCAAATAACTAATTTTTAGTGTTGGTTAAATGTCTATAGTCCTTACAAAATGAAAATAAATTTATTACCAAATGTCTTCCACAAAGATATGATAGAGATATCTTGGTATCCTTGGGTTATATGTAGGTGGTGTGTAATTTCCAGTAGAACATAAATACAAAGTCATTGAGCATATAGCTAAAAGGCCAACCAAGTGCACATGCGAAGCTGATGTAGGCTGACCATAAACTTCGTGTTACCTAAATTATTGATTATGAGTATCATGAGTCTGTAAACGATTGGGGCTTACAAGCACAAAATGTTATGATGATGTTGTCATTTAGCATATGGCTTGGGTAAACCTTAGTTTGGAATTGCGTATCTACTTCTATAAATGGCATAGTTTAAAAATGCAAAGTTTTTTATATTTCTAATAATCTTATATATTCCAATAATTACCATTCCATGAGTGGAAGTATTTGAGTTTGGTGATAACTTAATTATCATCCATCATATTCATTGGCGGGATCTTTTCAAGGACCTATGGCACAGGTCATTGGGTAAAGGTAGGAAATATTTGCAAGGAAACTTCTCTTGGTGTTTGACAAACAAATATTTAAATGCGATGACTTAAACAATAAGAAGATAAGGAACATAATATAAGGATGATCCACATGCAAAAGATTTAAAATCCAAAAACCCCATTCTCTAAAGATTGACAAAGCAATAATTATAGGTTGCAAATAGAATTCCAATGCCCAAAGCAACTGCACCCACACAGCGACGGGACAAGGATCCCTTATATTATGACTATGAAATAGCATAAATAATTATTTACCAATAAGAAAGACAGTTGTTCAAGACCTTGATAAACCACCAGAAGAAATAAGGTTCCAAACAATATCTAGAATATTCAAATTATTGCTACATTCTACATCTATAAGTTCAAGGTAAGCATATATAGATTAGGTTTGAGCTTCAAACTTTGAAATGAACATCTAAAAAAGCTTGTGAAAAATTTCATTTTGCAAGGGCAATGTCAATTTCATCCACGACATCTGTTTCTGCCAGCACATGTCTCCAAACTGCAATCATTCCAAAACAGAGATTGCTGTCAAGTTACATTCTGGGGCAGTAGTGGGGTACATTACATTCTGGCCTTTCAAAAGACCATAAAATGTAATGGTATAAGTGCAACCATACAAGCAATCAGAATCATGTTTGACGTTGTATTTTGAATATATTTATCAGATGCATTTTGTCTTCAGCTGTAGATTGATGTTAAAGTGGCGGGCTTTTAGAGAATGCTGGAAAAGGCTTATAATTTTCAATATTAGATTTTAATACCATTTTTGTGAGTTTTGTTAGCATATTTACTTAATTTCAAGGAAGTGCTTCAGACCTTGTAGGCACAATCAAATTTCCTTAAGGGAACAAGTTTTTAGGAGACAATACTGAATATACACAAAACGATTGAAATTGTCCATTTTGTATACCAGTTGCCACATCAGTATCTGAGATATCTCTATTATGAAGATAAGAATTTAAATCTTAGTTGAATAGATGCATCACTTATAATCTAATGAAATAAGACAAATTAAGATGTGATACTATAACTACAAACTAGTTAGATGCAAATACATAACAATTTGTCAACAGTAGATAAAAAAATTTAAAAATAAGATAAGGTCTGATTATTCAAAGTTCCGTGTCATATGCGTGATAATGTAAACGAACAAGATAATTTAGTTTTGAAAACCTTCATGATATGATCTCTTTCTTTCATCTATTACTGCTTCAAAATTCAATAGAAACAACAGTCTCCCTTTGAATATAGATGCAGTAAAGACAACACTATGGAGTTAGCAATTTGCTATATTGATGGGATTTGTTAGACAGACTACAATCAAGAGACAATGAGTTCAAATATTAAGTAATCTTCATAAAATTCTTATCTTATTTAGTCAAAATATTTTTAGCTTATCTACTTCTTAAATCTCGCTTTCTTTATATTCCTGCCACATGATCAGGTCATCACCCCTCTTATTCCCTAATAGTGATTTTGAAGGGCAAGGTTGGAAAACCTGTTAATATAAGGTGATCACTTTCTAACAAATGAGTAAAAGAAAACCTTTCTAAAAAACTCCACCTTTGATCAAAGTAGTTCTTAGGAGGAGCAAAGGACCCTCTTTGGGGTCTACATTGACTAGCTGGAATCCTTCGTCAACAAGCACATTAAGGTTGGAAATGGCTACCTGTTGCCTTCTATATCAAGTGTTGATTTCCAAGCTCCTTTCAACAATGACTTAATCTTTATGGCCTCTGCTCTTGGGGATCTACAAAGACAAATTAATTCCCTGGCCAGTTTTTGTGACCATCAAAAGTTGAGGATCAACCTAGGCAAAACAAGGTCATGATCTTCAATGCATTGAGGAGCTTTCTCTCTAACCTGCAGTTCTAATTTTCGGGCCCTTGCTTCAAATTGCCCCACAGATCATGCACAAGGTTAGTTCTTAGAGGCCTTGCACAAGATTGGTTCTCATAGGCCTTCCAATTTCTTCATTCAATGACCATCTCCCCTGAGTGTCTTCCCCCCATCAAGTACTCCCTAAACATGTTAGGCCATCTCTAACTGACTAGACAAGAACTAAATCATGCCATTAGAGAGGACATCTACAAATTGTATATCTAAGTTACTTGGACCTCACCTCCGAAGAGCCTAGATTCAAAAATGTTTTTTCTATCTGGACCATTTCTTGGAGTTGTGAGATGGCATCATCATACATCCCCCATTCATGTAAAGGCATTGGATGCATTACTCAATATCTCTATAAGCCAACTCCAACTTGGCTCTCATAGAATCTAGGTGGAGACCAATCAACATATTCATTAACCAAACAAGATTTGTCAGATGAGCCACCTTCAAGAGTCGAAAATACAAGTGCACCTCATTTTCAAGTTCCCTTCTACTATGAGATCACAAGGTGATACCACTACCTCTAAAGGAACTCAAGGATCTCCCTATCTACTTACTTCAAGTATGAAGATCAAAGATTCCTAACCCACATATTGACAAACTCACCAGCAGATATACAAAGAATGAAACTAGTTCTGCACACTGACTAGAACTGTGTTTGATATTTTACATTTGATACACTAGGAACCAACCGTCACATGTAGGTATCATATATGTGGAATGTATACATAAGAAATTGTACATTGCAGATTCAGATTTGATGGGATGGCCAGAATGAGTTTCCATATCTCCACTTTTACCAAACTCAGTGAAATGTGAATGTGTGGGGAACACTAGGCCATTCATTCCCCCAATTCCCTGAAATCAGAGACACGTGGGTGTTCCCCCAAAATTCAACTTTTGGAATTTATAAATGTATTTAAAAAAAAACTAAAATGCATTTCTAAGTCGTCTTACCTAATAAACCTCCCTCAAGTGATTTTTCATTTGCATGTGAGCATTAGAGTGATTTTTCCATTTAGCAATCCTATATCACTGATTAGTATCCCTTGAATATTATAGATTCAACAAGAAATACAATGGTTGATGGATAAATCATGTTCTCTACAACTTGTCTGCCAATGCAAATATTTATTAACTTATTCCACATTTCCATGACATCATTCATGTTTATGAATCTGATTCAAATCATAAATCATGTGTCATGCTTTTCATATCATATTTAAATATGTTCATCGTTAATTTGTAACACTTACCCCACAGGAGACTGGTCGATCAGCAAGTAGCAAGGTGATCAGGCTTATATTAACACAGAGACGCAGGTTTAAATTTTTAAAATGCCAGAGTGTGTGCAGATGAGGCCAGGTTCAAGTCCTGGGTGATTTTGATGACATAGATGCACCCCCCATAGTGCAGCAGCTTAGCCAAAGACACTCTATAAGACATATTTCTCAAACCAAAAAAATAGGTTTTAACAGAAAAAAATTAGATATATTATTTATGATTTCATATCTTTATATCTTTATGTTTATACTTTTTAGGATTTCAGAGACAGGGTCTCCTGTGAT
>LPNX010863756.1:197455-214998 GCA_001517045.1 Pseudotsuga menziesii | reverse complement strand
TTAATAATTAATATTATTTATATATAAAATATTTAAAAACAAATGTATATTATAGGTATATTTGTATAGTTATTATCAAATATATAAGCCATAGCTCACCTTTAGGACATTGTCATAGATAATTTGGTGTCAACAATGGAGTTGTGACATATGAGGAGGTTTACAAATTACTAGGTTCTAGGGGTCTTTAAATCCATGTGCACTCTTAGAATTTAGTAAAATGTAGAAATTCATTGTCAAAATTGTAATTTTCCATTGCCGAAGATCCATAACTAAAAATGACCAAATAAATGACCAATTGTTATGTGGTCATTTTTAGTCTAGATATCCCGTAACCAAATTTGGTCATTTATCTTGGTCTTTTTTAGTTTATTTTTATCCCATGACCAAAAGTGGTCATTTATCTTGGTCTTTTTTAGTTAGCCCAATTAAATTTATCAATTTTGGTCATTTATCCCTTGAAAAAAATTGTGGTGACCAAAATTTTTGGTCTCCTGGTCACTAATCTCTCATTTTGCACTAGTGTCATCGTGACTCTTCAAAAAAATTTTGTGCAATTTTGAAGTGTCGAACAAAAATCCTTCCACAATTGCCTTTCCACAACAGAAATATTTCCGCAACTATCTTTCTGCAACCTGTCTTTCCTCTTCCGTAATTACCTTTCCACAACAACCTTTCCACATTTATCATTCCGCAAACTGTCTTTCTACAATTAACCTCCCGCAATGATCTTTTTGCAATCTGTAGGAACTCCTTCCTTCTGCAGTTGTGGGTTGAGGGACTTCCTTTCAACTTTTTTGAACCAGGATTCCACATTTACCCTTTTCTCAATGATCTTTCTACAATCATCCTTTCCGCAATCCGCGCTAACTCCTTCCTTCTACAATTGTGGGTTGTGGGGATTTCTTTTAAATTTTTCAAACTAGGCTTCCACATTTACCCTTTCCACAATATGCAAGAACTCCTTCCTTCCATAATTGTGGATTGTGGGTTGCGGGGATGCCTTTCAACTTTTTTGAAATGAGCTTCCGCAATATCCTCCTGCAAATCTCTTTCCGAAAATCCTATGAACTGTCGATCGCTTGTGGAATCCTCCTTGTTAGTTGATCAACTATCAAACACGAAACTTCACTTTGGTGCTCCAGAATGTTATCTTCCATGCACATTTACTTTTGCGGATCCTTTCCCTGCCGTTGATCTACCTTCTCTCCTTTGATCTACACCGTCTGACTTTGTCTACTTTAGTATTTGCTTTGAAATGAGACCATGGTTAGATAGCCACTTCAACAAGTTATAGCCTAACAGGATGGGGTGGGAATTTTCCTTAACTTATGAATTATGGCAGGTATTTCCTTGGGATAATTTTGACTAATATTTCCATACTTAGTCAATTTCCAAAGTTTCACAAAATTGCCATACTTTTCCAGAATAATGTCAGATTGCAACACCAACTTCATGATAGCATCAAAACACCATCATGTGTCTCGAGCCTCATTATACATGCTACATCATCATGCATGCCATGTCATTACTTCCTTTGTTATTCCTTTGTCTTACACTGAGTTTTCCCTACCAATGATGGCCTTGGTTATTCCTTTGTCATTACTAAAATCCTTTGACATCAATGACAACTACATTCAACAATTGGAGCTTCTGACAACACCACACCTGCAACCCTACAACATTGGTTGGCTAAGCGAAGGAAAATGTATCCGTGTTACTCAGCAATGTCGCCTACCATATGGAATCAATCCTTTCAAAGACGAGGTACTGTGTGATGTGGCCCCACTTGAATTCTGTGATGTGCTTTTAGGACAACCATATATGTGGAAGCATCATGCTATATATGAATCACGACCTTGTAGTGTCATTTTCACTTTGGGAGGACAAATCCATTGGATACCATAGATAGTTGCACCTGCCACAGTCTTGTAGGGGAGGAAGATAATCTCCCACATTGGGAAATTATCCCTTTTCACAATTTCCTTTGAAGGAGAACATCAAATCATAGAGACCTTCAAACCCTCTACACAGGGTCCCTATGCCTAGTAGAAACAAGAAGAACACAAATTTAGTGTTCCCTCATCCATTCAAGTACCTCTACAGTGAAAGGCCATGCATTCAAAGTGCTCATCCATAAAGATATCATCTAGACCAGTTCATACAAAGGATAACAGGGAAACTATAATTTTTTAACAACTCCAGTGCATCCATCATCAAAAATTATATCCTCTTGGGATGTCAAAGAAATTCAACCTTTTCATTTCAATGAATGCCACACTTGGAGATTAACTCAACACATAGTTCGAGATATGATACGATATTTGATGCACTAGAGACCATTGATTCCTAAGGAGGGAGGATTGATCCAAATGGATATTGGTGGCCACCTACCTATTCCACTGGCTATAAAAATTGTTCATTTTGGAATTTTCCTAGTTATTTTTCTACAGTTTTTTGAGTCTAAAACTTCTGGGTCCATTTTGAGGCCCTAAACGATGTTTTTTGGCGATCCAAGGGGAAGGGGGGGGCAGGGGGTTGGGGAGTGGGAGAAAATGGTTGTAAATGGATGCATTTAGCCCTATTCAAAAGATGCAAATATCGAATAGACTTTTCCAATAGGCTATCGAGCGCCCGAATCAGAGATCATATGCAAACTTTATGACCCCGAGAAGTTAACTGTTCAACTAACCATCTTGGAGTCGCAAAATTTATGACGATTCATCTTCTAGGGTTATTTTTTGGACATTTAGGGTTCTCAACCTCATGATCATTATAAATAGGCCCTTTTGGCCTCATTTTGTATTCATCTTGGCATGAACAACCATAATAGACACATCTTTTCTCAGAGATAGTTACTACCATTATAATTGATTTATTGTATAATTTGTCATATTTTCGCCATTTAATAGAATATATTTTTAATGTATCTTTGTTTTCCTGGAAATATGTCTATGTTTACGAGTCTATAACTATTCTTCCATTTCATTCTTACATAAATATAGATCACAATTGGGCCACATGAAGTAGGAATTCGACCAAGGAGATAGGTTTCTTATAAAATATTAATAGCAACCCCTTTCACATATTTTGTCATTATTTTTTTGTGAATGAGTAGCTATGATGTTTCTCTGGGTCTTGGATATGTTCCCAATCGAATTGTGGGAGATATGCCCCATAGTAACTATTCCTATTTTCACCAATGATTCGAGAGAATTATATGCATCCATGGAATCCTAAGTTGCAAACTTGCTCAACCCATCTTATGAAGGATTTGAGTCTCTCAAGTAGAAGAAGAAAGTTGTGCAATATTGAGGTGGATTCCAGTGAAGTTTCAGCTAGTAGGAGGTAGAATGATGGGCACGCACCCTATGTGAGAGATATAAACTATTATAGTTCTACCATGGGTCATATAAGACTCAACATATTCTTCTAGTTCCGACCTGATATCCTCATACCTTCTCCGTCTCTCTCATTGAAGGATATTCCTCCTAAATTGTAAGAATTTCTTGAGTGGGGACTCCTTGCAATTTTGAGATTCTGAACATTGTTAATTGTTGATATTCATTTATGTTGAATGCCTGATTCTACTTATAATGATGTATAAAACCTATGATAATTATTTGATTACAAGTTCGAGGGCTTCTAAGGAAGTTTGAGAGCCTCCTTGTTAAGACTAACTCTTTATGCCTTTATTTTTAACTAGTTTTGCCATAATTGTTTCCATCAGCAATCTATATGTCCAATTTTGACTCTATATATTGTTGTATGTCATTAAAATCATAAGGAATCTATCCCAATAACGAGTCTCATAATTTGTAACCCTTAGCCCGCGTTTCGAAAGCTTGGAATCTCGATTAGCTGTGTAGTCTTGAATGACCTCAATGTCCAATCGACTCTCAAACCTATTCCAATTATCCCTAAACCTATGGATTCAAACCTAATTGAGATCAAGGATTTATTTTTAATCTAATGGGGTTCCCAGGAGCATGGAAGTAGACTTCAACCTTGCTGATGTTCGAAACCTCAAAGGTCCTAGTACATTGTGCATATGATTCCTGAGATCAAGCACTCCTCTGACTGTCTTCCCTGAATTATGATTTTTGTTCACATCTGATATATATTTGTAGACCTGGAATTTATATTGAAGATACAAACTCTTAGCCTTGTTTAATTTGTGAAGGGACCCTCCATGCATTAAAGTCAGTTCAGTGAATTATAGATCATTATTAGCACATAGTTCTTGTTGTTTAATGAATTGGACATTAATTTTAATATTTTGCTTGAGTTAGTGTGCCTATTCATCCCCGAGGTACATTACAGTGGTATCAGATCTCTTTCCTCTACTCATGTGGAAAGAAATCTCTCAAGTTGAATAAAATTGCAGCTATGTCCTACTCTGATGATGATTCCTATGAGCAATATTATGATGACTATGATGAGTAGTATGGAGAGTACTGCAGAAAATATGAGGAAGAGAATGTCCAGGAGGTACCCTTTACAAGTATCTGCCATCATATCACATTTGAAAGAAGATATGATGACTATTCTTATAGCCATATGTATGAATAAGACAATAGGCCTGATTTTTCAAGGTCTAAAATGGAGCAAGGCCAAAAGAATCCCTTCAGTATCTCTTTGAGTACTAGATATTGAGTAACATGGTTAAGATGCTCCTATCCTTCATAGAGTATTGTAGCCTTCATATTTCAAGTTTATTCAAAGATCCCTACAACAAATTCGATAAAGAGAGGGTTGCACATATGGTTGATGAAGTGTGAAAAGAGGTGAATCCTATGCTATTTCTAGAAGAGATCCAAAGATATTTTGGTGCTAACAAAAGTAAGGAGGAGGAGGATCAGTTCCTAAACCCATTCTTAATAATTGAACATGACCATGATCCACTTGGTTTTTCAAGTGGTCAATACGAAGAGGAGTTCCATAAGGAGGAGAATAATTAACTCCAAGTTGGCTTGGAAAAAGTTGGAGATCTAATCCTTACTAATGAGGATTGTGGAATAAAGAGGGAGAATCCACTGCTTTGTGTTCTTTCTACAAATTTGGATAATGGAGAAACAACTGATGGTTTCTCAAGCACTTCAAAGACACTTATTGATGGGTGTCATGATGGGGTATTGACTGATGAGTGGCCAAGTTTTGCAAAGGCATATATTGGTAGATGCTATGATGGAGAGGTACCAATTGATGGGTCAAGGAGATAAATCTACTGATGGATTTTCATTCCTCTATGTTGGTGACATAGATATTTCATTTGATGAGACTACCGGAAGTACAAGTTCCCACGATCTTGAAAAATATGAAGTATTTACAATAGAAGAAAGGGTTCCAAGATCAATATCACATTCACCAAATGAAATTCCTAAGGTTGATCCTATGTTGGAGGAAGAGAAGGATTCTTTTCATTATCCTTCCCATTTCGAAGGTTCACTCAATACGAATGACAAGAAGATTCAAGAGGCCCTATCCACTCTCCAAGATACTAGTGCACTTGTGTCCCAATTGACTTGGAGAGATGATTCCATGGAGTCACAAACTTCCAATGGAGTCATAGAGAAGATATAGAAAGCAACATCAACAACTGAAGGTAATGTCATGTGTTTGATTTCTAATAAAAGTTATTTGATTGGGATGATTGAGAGGTTACATGAAGCTTCCATAAGATATAATGAATAAATTCTCAAGATCGAACATGAATTGAATTCCACCCAAGATTATTTCAAATATGCTCAAGAAGCACTTCAAGAATATAAGATCCAAAATTAGCAATTTCTTGAGGAGTTGCAAAGTTCATGGTATTCTTCTGATGTTGCTGATTTTTGTATGAGTGATAGCATGGATATCCCTCATGATATGGTGGACCATGAGATTCAAACTGATTTGCATGTGTTTGAAGAGTTGAAATATGAACAAGTTGAATTCCAAACACTTGCAATAGATGTAGAGAAAATGATAATATCACAAAATAATTGAAGTCCACCTAGGATTCTTTCTAGAGTTTCCAAAAGGCCCCTCAAGAATATCAGATGTAGGATGAGCAACTTCATAAGGAGTTGCAAGGGTCACTTTCACATTCCTCTCTTTCAATTAGTCATTCAATGGATGAATGCATTCAAGTTTCATAGGAGGAACCTCATGAGATGGTGGATCATGAGGTATGTATCAATTTGTAGGTGTTTGAGAAGGTTGCAAGAAAACAAAATAAAGACCAAGAACTTGTACAATTTAGATATATTTGGAGCTGCCTCTTGGTGAAAGTTGTATAGTTTTGGAGGAGGCACAAGATGGTACATTTGATGAACCAATAAAAGGAGACAAGGATCCATCCACACTCTTGGTGGATGGGTATTGAAGAAGTTTCAATTTGGTTCATGACCTTTTATCCTATGCACTTCCTACTACAACCATACCACATGAGAAGACACTTATACATAGTGATTTGATGAGAGCACAATCCACTTCTCAGCAACAACAAAGGCATCCATTTCCTATCTTTGATTCCTCCATGTATAGTAGTGCATTGGAATCCACTTAACTTCATTGAGTGGATCATATGATGGATGTTTGCACCCTTTGACCAGTGGCTAAGATTTGAGCCATTGGATGTGCACACATGGAAATTTTGGTTTGTCTTTACATTCCCTTGTTGGAAGAGGATGCACATGTTTGTATTTCATGATTGCATTCTAGAACATATTTTTGATGCATCATTTTCTTATGAGCAGCATGGGAATCCTTGTTTGTTGGATGATTCCTACTCTTCTTGTGGTTGCACATGGTATTTTCACCCTTGTCACCCGATATTCATTGATTTCATATATGATTCTTGTGTGCATTGGGCACATAAGAATATTCCTAGGAGATTGGAGATACTTTTTTGGATTCGGCCTAACCTTGGGAATATTTATTTTATGATGGAGAGTCTCTCTATGTTTTGGCCTAACCTGGAGGATGACATACTTCAATGTCACCTGCATGAATGTGTCATTCTTTATGATGTTATTGTTATCCTTAATAGTACCTTTCATGGTGATGGATTCTTCATAGTGTTGATGATACTTGGGAGGATGCACACTAGACAGTGGGATCCTAACATTCCTTGGGATGTCAAGTTTCCACCTTTGACACTACCACAAGGATACTTGCAGTTGAGGAAGTGGGATCCAGGCATACTTTTCCTAAGGAGTTTTGTTGGATGGTATTCTCACTAATAGGGATATACTGCAAGCAATGGGACCATGAAAATGCTTGTCTTTGGACCAACTATTTGCATGTTGGTTTGATGGAGCAAGTTAAACTTTCTTCACATAAGTTCATCTATGTTGTATCATGTTCCAATTTTCCTATAACACGGAGAATACTTCTTTGGGTGTACCTGTGGTTTACTTGCATGGTGCATTGGAGGATGTATCTTGCATTTTGTGTTTTGGCTTGTGATTTGGGATCCTAGTATCATGGGTACTTGGTTATCATACTAAGTGCATGGTTGGATGGTAATGGAAATATCTATGGGGAGAGAGCATGAACAATTTGTAGTTAGAGTAGAGAAGTAGAAGCATGATGGCCCTTGGTGCTTAGTTGGGTTGAAAATTCCAATGCTAGTCAGTCAACAACATATACTAAGGAATGAAGGAAGTGGTGTTGTGCTTCTCATGAATGCTTTCCCTAAATTTTGCTTCATCAGTGTGCTTGAAGATAATGCTATAGAAGAATAAGCACTTAAATATTGAAGTAGCATGTTGGAGGGAGTGCTTATGTTCATCATGCATCTTTTCATTTGCTTGAGGACAAGCAAATTTGGGGACGGAGGACTGTAATGTTCCTTCCATATGGTATCCATGATACTCAACTGATCATATAAACCCTTAATTTTATATCCTAGGAAGGGTTTATTTCAATTAATAATAATGTAATCATATGCCACTTTAAACTTAGGATTAATAATTCCATGTTTAAATTATTATATATTTTAATTATATTTAATTTTGGAACCTAGTGGATGTCCTAGGTGGCTAAGGTGGGCGCCTGAATCCTTGTGGAACCAATGAGTTGTCATTCTAAATGGAAACCAAGAGAAAATTATAAGCATCCATAAAGAAAGAAAATAAAAAGAAATAGAAAAGAAACTAGCCATAAAATCATGCACAAAGCATGCAAGTGCAGGAAAATATGTCAGCATGAAAGGCATGAAACTTAGGAAAGCAAGGAGGGTGAAGTTTCCAAAAGAGATAAATGCATGTTATCCTGAAAATCAGGAAACAAGGAGTGCGCCATTTATAAATAAAGAAAAGGCATGTTAGTTGGAAAGGCAAGAAAGCAAGGAAGAGAAAGAAAGCAAGTTTCCGTTTAGCTCATAAGGATGCATTGGTGGAGGCAAGTGGGACACATGAAGAGGGAATTCAATAAAGGAGCCATGTTTCCTATAAAATAATGATAGCACACCCCTTTCACATCTTTTATCATTATTGTTTTGTGAATGAGTAGCTCTGATGCTTCTCTAGGTTTAGAGATGTACCCAAGTCAACTATGGGAGATGTGCTTGCAATATCCCAATTTTGACCACATTGCATTAAAATTGTACATGATATAAACATCGTTATTAAATCATGGTGAGGAGCTCAAGGACAAGGCCCTGCCATCGATTTAGCATTTTATGTATCGGCAATTAAATTCGATGGCTATGGTTCTCATGCTAGCCAGGCACAATATAAATTGAGACATCATGTAAATGTTCAATTTAATAAAATACCCACAACTAGCTATGCAATGCAACAAGAGATGGGGGCATGATTTTCACAAGGAGTAGAGGGGGGGAGATTATTCAAACCATTGAGCCAATAATGTTAAGCCAAATGTCAATGAGAGAACCCATAAATTCTCAGCTACCCATTTTGTCTTATGCACCCAATCATTTAATTCTTCCAGAAGTTGGTTGAGGCAGTTAATGCATTGGGAATAGAGAGGTATGGAAGTCAATTTCATATTGGGGCAAGACATCACTATGGGAAATCATATTTTTTTCTTATGGGGAAAGAAAAAACCCAGAAATGTGTGCCCGAATGATTCCTCAACCACGATTTTTTCACTTCCTCACACAGCTAGAGCTAGCTGGGGCATTTTCTTCAGTTTTTATGCAGTTTCCTTCATCTTTCCATGCCGGGAAATCCATTTTTGTGTTGCATGGTGGATGAAAAGAGAGATTCATGATTTGGGGGTTTATGGAGTTCATTTCTGTCCCTGAAAGGCCCATAAATGTGTTCTGAAATCATTTTTTCTCTCCTAGGGTTGATTTTCCCTTCTACCATTTCATTTTTGGTATCCAAAACGTTTTTCCTTCATACCCAACACTTGTGTTTTGCTGTTATGTGCATCCTTGTTTTGGTCTGAACTGTTAGGAGTGGAAGAGGACCATAATTGGCTTGATAAACCTAGTGAAGAGAGGAACCTCATAAAATATCAAAAGGGGTTGGCTACTCTTCTATGCACACTTGGGAGAACACTAGAATGGAAGGTATGTCTTGATCACTAGTGGAAAATGAGAGATTAGTGGCCAAAAAAATGACCAAAATCTGCATATCAATGACCACTTTTGGTTTGGTGATCACTAGTGGCTAATTTGCGATCTTTTATTACATGACCAAAATTGGTCATTTTTATTTTGGTCATTTATAGCTTGTCGGTTGGTCATTAATTTGGTCATATATTTGAATCAATGACCAAATATATGACCACATTTGTAACCAAATTAATGACCACATGACAAGCTAGAATATGACCAAATTTGGTCACATAATAAAAGACCATAAATTAGCCACCAAAACTGATTTTTGGTCATTGATATGCGAATTTTGGTCATTTTTCTGGTCATTTATATCTCATTGTTTGGCCACATATCTCTCAATTGTTGGTCATTTTATTTGTAAATTTTGGTCATTAATCTCATTTACTAGTCACTAATTTAGTCATTTTTAGTCGCTTTATGTATGGTCATTAATTATATTTTAGTAGTTTTAATGTTGTCCATTATTAATCAATATAAATTTTTAATTTGATATTACGTTTAAATTAAAAAAAGAACCATACATGTATTCTCATCTAATACACATGCGAATTATGCAATGTCACAGTATAATTAATTACAACACTTGTAAATAATATCTAATACACATGTAAATCATGCAATGTCACATTAATTAGTTAATAATTAAAACATTGGTACATAATATAAAGCACAACCATATATATAAGTTTTAAACCACGAATTATATTATATGAAATGTCAAAAGTATTACAATAAATATGAGTTTTCTCAAAAACACATTAATTTCCATACAACTTTACAGGAAAATAATCACTTTTCAAAATATTACATTGGCTAAACCATCATATTTGCACTTGGTTGCAAAACCATACTCAGATCCCACATCAACAGCTTCAAAACCATACTTAGATCTCACGTCAGCAACTTCAAAACCACAATTAACAGCTTGAAAGCCTCAACATCAGGGTCTTCATACTGAATGCCAAATCCTCAGTAGCGAGCTCTTCATACTCAATGGCCCACTTATAAGTTAAGCTCTCTCCTGCAAAATCCAATAAAAAAATATCACTTGTAAAATAGAAAAACAATGAACTGTAAATTAGAAAAACAATGAAGAAAATTATTCATCTTGTTCAACAGCTAACAACAATAACCATGATCATGTGCAAAATAGGAAAATCTAATCTAAAAAATTCAATTTAAGAATTGGTTAAAATTAAACTTGAATGGATAAATCTGCAACTACTTAGTACCTAAGAAAAGTAAAACTCAGCTCTAAACCAAGAAATGGATTTCAATAGGAAATATAATCAACGAATCCACAAAACAATTATGCTCGACTGCACAGGTAGAAACCTATATACATAGTGCAATCTGTGAAGGAGTTCACCCCTATATGTCATGTGGTTAATGAATGACATGACAACTATGGAAACTGATGAATGATTTAAGAAAGTCTCAAATCCAACGCCTTAGTGAAAAAATGGGTGCATACCTCCTATGCCTTAGTGAGTACGTGTTGGTGCAGACCTCCTATACCTTAGTGAAGAAATGGGTGCATAACAAGCATATAGGTATGTATGTTTGAGCCCCCAATCTTTGCTATCTGATAATAAAAAATCCACAGATAGGCAAAGAGTTCAAATCTTGGGGGTCACATTGATCCTAGAGTTCCTTGAGAATGTAGGCAGGGTGCTACTGTAAAATTCATGTAGATAATTTGAACTTAATTAAATCTCCATATATCTATCTTAACACTGAATCATCATTGCTTAGCATGGATTTAGATGGATCTATGATTTATTTTGACATAGAATTTTCTTATAATTTGATTTTTTTCAATTTAAATTTTTATGTTAAATAAGCTACATATCACCTTTAGCTCATGTTCCCTTACTATAGGAGAAGGGTGTCGGCCAAACTGTAAGGAATGCGTCAATATTAATGAAAACAAATTAAATTACCTTTTCCTTTGTAATTAATTAATTTATATCAATTAATGAATGCAAGGTTTATCACATTTACTTATTTACTTAAAGTACCAAGAAAATTAATTTTGATCTAACATGAATCGATTAACAAATAGAATCCTGAATTGGGTTAATTCTTGACTACATCTTTGTCAGATATGAAATGAAAGCAGCACTATACCCTGTGTTGCATAGGTTGGGTGTTGGTGCATGTATAACTGCATCAAGGGTTAAATCTTTTAAACTATGAACAAAGTAGTGCAACACTGAGTATAATTAGAGTCTGGATAGAATCTATGAAACTATCACTAGACACAAAACCTAGTGCTAATAGAAAATTAGTTTTCTTTTAGCAACCTGTCTAAACCATCTATAGCATGATCAATATGATAGTAAATGAGTTGACATGTCAGACAAATAATAAAACTTCAAGGCAATCTTGGGCTCTCCTCTAAAGCTAGGACCTTTCTTACCAAATGAATAAAATAAAGAACACACCCATAAAACTAAAAACAACTAACCACAAAACAGGAAAATGAACAATGAAACGAGGATAATACAATACAATATGATTTGTCGACAAGATTTGCAAACTTAAATATTCATTGAAAAAACAGAGTACCTGTGACTTTGCAACATCAACAGCTTTAGCACGTCCCTTAAGTTCTTCCATTTCCCTACAATCCTCTTCATCTTTCTTAATATGATTTACAGCTGCAAACAAAATATGTCCCACAAGAAGGACAATTACAAATATGCTGAGAGATGTTCCGATGGCTGAAAATGGTAGCTTTGGGTTATCTGAGAATCTGTAATAGCCACAAATAATAGGTCTTGAGAAAATCTTAAGACTTAGCAATTCTACCTTATCAAAAGCAACAAGGACTTCGTATTTTTCCTTGTCAAAAGGAAACAACTGATAGTAAATTGAAATTAAACCAAGTAGATACCTTGTGTCAAATTCAATATTCAAAGAAGGATTCAAAATCCAACCCCATAAAAATGATTTGAAGGAACTCAAATTTAGGGACAATCTGACTTCCTCACAAACATATCATGCAAAAATTCACAAGAAATGCCATATGATAAAACCCCTTACAAACCATTGACTATTAAAAATTCCTCCTAAACCCTAAACTAGCCTCAAGGTCCTCCTTCAAGGCTGCACATTTGAGATCCACATAATTGGTGAAATACCTTATGAGAAGATTGTTCATTTTGTTGAACTGTTCAGATATCAATTATCATATTAGTCAAATATGTTTAGTGTACTGAATAATGGTAAGAAGCAAAACCACAGAAAATACTACATTGAAATACTGATGCAACCAAAAAACAAATTCGTAATACACTAAAAATGAATCATGATTTACCTGTGGCAATGATAAGAAAAGTGAGTATGATCAAGATTGTAACCCTTGATTGTTGTCAATTGCACCTTTGTACTTGTTTATTCTTGCTAACTGCAACGACACAGAGTAATGCTTAATCAAATGGAGTTTAAGCAGTGTTTTATTTGTCTGAAAATATTGTGCAATTTCCAGCCTATATGAAAACTGGGTTGGGCATTAAACACTAAAAATTTTGACATTGAAACTGAGAGGGCTGAGAACTGAGAGAACTTTCAAACCCATATGAAATTCTACAATATGTAGCAAAACATGGCAAATAGACATGGAAAATAGTTTCCAAGATGATATTTACAATGGCAATGATATTTCAGAAGTCAGTGTGAGCATGTAAAAACTAAGCAGTAAAAGGCAATCAAGTAATGTGTCAATATAATTCAAATTCATTATTTCCAGATGACGAAGAAAAAATGATTATAGTGAAATTGTGTTCCAATCATCTGTTGGTTAAGATTAAGATAAATGAGGATCCGGGAATGTCTTGAGCAAAGCGTACTTGTCATAATAACCCAGACATTTGTGTGAAACACTTAAGTTGTAGTGACCACAAAGATGGCTTGCAGAACATTGGTAATGCTACAGTGATTTTTCAGACATTGGGCATTATAAAAAATTGAGTACAAATGTGAGGTCGGTGACCCCCAATAAAGAAGTGTTTCTTTCCAATAGGTTGAAGTCCAGTAACAACCATTCAAGGAAAAAAATCAAGGATTGATGAATGTTGAATGCATGAGACTTCGAAGGAAGAGAATCAGTTCTCATTATGAGATACAGAAGAATTTTCAATGAGCTCCAGTGGAATTATGGTTTGAAAATCAGCATCAGTGACAAAGATGAAAACATCACCAATGGAAGATTATGATGCCCAACACTTAAGCAAGAACAATCATCTCTAGCTTGTGGTCTATTTTCTTTCACTGACTTAAACATGTGAACCTTGAAAGTCTCATTATTATTATGTGATAAACTTTATGAAGTGGGTGGCAAGTTTATTAAGGGGTTATGAAGTCATCATTAGATAGTCCTAGTTAATAAGTAACTTGGATCATTAGATGAATGGTCATGATCCCCAACCATCTACTACTTGGATCTCTGTGTATAAAGCAGCCCTCATATTGAATTGAGCTATCATTGCGAGTTGAGGCATTCTCATTGTATACTGTGTGCCATACCTCCATCTCTGTTATCCATGTGTGCAGATTTACAAACACAAACTGCAACACACGAGTTGGACTAAGAGCCTCAAGATGATTCCTTCGTTTGCTGTATGATATTTATGACTTTTTTATCTTATTTATAAAAGTTGTGTGCACACTATTTCTAGATTAAATTTTTTAACATTTCTAGATTAAATTTTTTAACAATCGTTCCAAACTTATATCTTTGAGTGGATCCACTCCCAAAACTGTTCACTTTTATCTCTACAAAATTCCCATTTGGTTTTATTAAGAGAGTCACTTGGGGTCACCAAACTAGAATGCTTTTTTATTTTGTAGCATCAACTACCAAGATCGTATATAGATTACCAGCAACAAATATTTAATTGCTAGTCACCATTCCTGAAAAACATCAATTATATATGGAGGTAACTGAATAATGCCAGCTGTGTTTTATCAATTTGTCTCTTATTTGCAAGTTGAATGTTTTCATTAAAATTTTACTTTCAATCAGATCTTGATTTTAGATATGCATATATCATCTATAAATTTCCCTATTTATGCAAATTTTATAGATTGAAACTACTTGTTTGTGTCCACTATTCTTGATTTATCTGATGGTTAAGCATGAAACTCAGTTACAACTCAAGTAAAACCATAGCAAACAACTAGCCTCAATATATTTTGGATTATTTACAAACAGAACTACTATATCTTTTTGAAGGCGGAAAAATCTTCCAGCTTAACAGATGGTAAGTTCCGAAGGCATCACGAAGGTGAACCTGATGCCCACTTAAAAGGGAGATGATTCTCTGCAGAGATGAAAATCAATAACAGTTGAACAAATGGAAAAAGGTTGGAAAAAACAAGATAAAGAACAACATATTTAATTAATTCATATAAATATACTTTTCTATATACATGAATAATCATAGAGTACTGTTCAGTCGTCCTCATTCCTCAAACATTTAATTGGAAAAGGAAAGATTTCAGTTATTTAACCTCAGCAGTACTGTTTGTCATATAATTACTGGAGTCAACTGGCAATGCGTCCCATCTAATTTGTAAGGTATCTCCTCTGTCGCTGACATTCAGAATGTTAACCTGTGTTTGCTTCATGTTTGCAAAAATACATATCCATAAATTGTCACTCTTGAAAACATGAAATGAATAATCTATGACTTCTAAACAATAAAATTTTGAAACTGTCAACAAGTATTAAGTATTTTTTGACTACTGAAAACAATCATTTAACAATCTTTTCACTTCATTGGCAGGGTTTCTGTTTCACCTGATAAACAACAAATTCTAGCTCCCGTGCCATATCCTTTTTGAATTCAATCGCAAGGGACCTGAAAGCCTTAGGATTAACGGTCAGAGACATATATAGTTCTATTCCTCCAATTTCCTGATACACTCCTGAATGGTCAGAAACCGGGAATCAATCTCACCTCAATAATGACCATGAACAAATTCTTTGAAGTGAAAAATAGATACAACAGTCTACATCTTTTCCAGAGCCACATATATGTTTTCATGAGAATGCCAAGGTTGGAATCTTTATGAAAGGACCATGTAGGAGATACGTTTGGCCTTCAGTTGTGTCCTCCCATGACATAAAAATAAAAATACAGGTTATTTGAAATGGTTGATTAATTTGCAAGAAGAAAATAGTGCGATGAAATGGATGCTCTAAGATATGATAATAGGAAGATATCAATTATATACACAAAAGTTTAAAATCTCAGTTCAGAACAAATCATTCCAATGGAGACAGCTGCATACAAACATGATGCAAAGCATGTCAAGGTAAAAAACAATTTACATATATGTGAACATGCTAGCAGAGAATCATGCTAATATCCTATAGAATCACTAATGCTGATAAAGGATTACGCAAACAAAAATAATACTTGGAGATAAACATAATTGTTTAATTTTGTTGAATTTTGATCTTAATTGCAGAAATAGAGAGAATCTTTAGCTTTTGTTAGTTTAGAATTACGTTGGGTTGAGTGCCCAACACTTGGATCAAGTTTTGGATCATTTTCCATTCAGTTTTTCAGTTATTAGGTCATGTTTTGCTTGCTGGTTTTTCACATTTATTAACAGAAGTAATCAGGGCAGCAAGCTTGTATTTCAATTTAAGTGTTACTGATTTTTTTTAAATTTTAATTGTTAGTTGACCCCTAAAGTCACAAAAGGATTCTCCACTATGGTTTGCAAGTACTAACCCAAAGTGCAGAGAAATAGTGCAAGGTAACAATGCATTGTTTCTAGTTACCTTAGAACCTCACAGTTTCAAGTGTTAACACAATCCAATAGCCTCAATTAGCACATCAACAGGCTTCCAGGATCACAAAAAGAGATGTCCTCCCAAGGATTATACACCTTGTCCAACCGCACCTGAATTGAACCCTATTCATCCCCTTCTTGAAATTGGACAATGTAAACCAACCCCCATAGTCAAACCCTTTCTCTCCCCAATTAGGATCAAGGAGCTGAAGAGTAGACTTACATCTTGCCCAAACATGCTTTTCAAAACCACTGACAACCACTCCCGTACCACCACCCCAATCATTATGGATTATACAACATTATCCACAATCATAGCTAAAACAAAACAAAGTCATTCTCATCACAAAATTAAAATATCTATTGAATCCCATGCCTCTCAAAATGCAGTTTCTGAATTCAGAGAGTGACAGTAAATTCAAATGCTTGTAAGGTAAGGAATGCCACAACAAACTAAGATGGAATAGATGTCTCCAATTCTGTAGAAAACTAATTCTATTTAAATATCGTAAGATATACTTCACTTATAAGACATATGAAATTTTAGTACAAACAAAAAATTCCATGGCTAATAACATTTATGCATGAAGCCCAACTAGCTCATGAGAGCAAGAAATACAAAACACATCACTAACTTTGAAAAAGTGCCTCTATCCATTCATGTTCATGTCCATATAAATGTATAATAGATAAAGTTATAAACATATAAGAACCTGAGTGCGGACTTTGAGTTCTGCAGCAAGCTCTTCTAATGGGATACACTTGTGCTTCTACATGGTCCACAAAAAAAATTGTCAGATGGGATCCCAAGATAAGAAGAAAAAATTCTGGAATTCAAATCTCTTATATACTCTAACCAACCATTGGCACAACAGAAATCCAATGTTCTAATCAATATCTCCATTCAATTGCAGGACTATGAATTGCTGGGCTAGATTAGTAAAGCTGCAAGGTTTTCTTGTGTAAGACAAGCTATGTCAAAAATATCAGGTTTCAATTATACTTCTCCCTCAAGAGAACTTTGCAAATGTATTGTGACTTAATTTGCGCAGATAAATCAATTTCACAATTTTATGCCTCTTCAGTTATTATTTGGAATTTGGAGAAGAGGTTTGAGTCAGATAATGGTTTCAGAGATATTTCACGACTCGAA
>LPNX010863756.1:128180-197321 GCA_001517045.1 Pseudotsuga menziesii | reverse complement strand
AATAAAATTAGCAAGGTCCTTGAGATGAGGAGGGCCCAAGGGTACTGAACCTGTAAGCTCTTTAGACAAGTCCATGTCTATTTCACATCTATGGCCAAAGAGATGTATGAAGAATAAAACAAATACTGAAAGTACTCCAAAAAATTGCAATCCTTTCTCTGACGATTCAACTTTAAAGAACCAAACAACAGACTTCAAAGATAGTGGGAAATTCTGGACATCAACCTTGCCAACACTTGTTTCCTCTACCAAACCCTAGATCATCATCTTCAGGATTGCCCCTTGAGGACCTAACTTGAAACCCACCATACTCTCCCCACACAAACCCTCCAACACCATTTAGGTACTCAGTCCAATGATATAGAGGGAGGATGGGCATAAGTGTGAAGAAGTGTATCAATTATTCTTTGCATCAAAATAGCCTCCCCCTACATACCCATTCAAATAGGGCAAGTGTAAGCAATCTAGGATGCTGGGGTTTCCTTAAATACCAACCTCTTTGCCTACTTCATTCTGCACATGGCCCTCCCAACTAAACCAAGGCTTTATAAAACAGGCTTACAGGTGGAAATTGCAGCTATTGCAAAAATCCAAAAGTTGGCGATGATTTGCTTTAAAGATATACTTTTTTTACTATAAATTTTAATTCAAGTGAAAATAGTTAGTAATTTAGACCACTCTATAGGACAAAATATATCTATATACACAAAATCACAATGTGTAATGTCAAATTGCTGAAAGTGCCTTGCACCATGCTTTGATCAATAGGGGAAAGAGGAATTCTAAGTTGGCATTTATCAAATGGAACAGAATTTTCAACATATCTCTATCCAAAGTTCCAGAAAAGTATGGATTCTCAAATGTCTTTACCACGTTTAAATGACCCTCAGAGATATGGGTGATTGATTTTGGCATAACGTAGTTAAAAGCAGTTCTCATGATTTTGTTACAAAAGTTCTGATATGTTTTCAACCCATTATGGGCTTCAATGAAGATAGAATTTATTTCAAAGATGAAATCTAACAGTAGTATTTTTTATACAAAATGGGATCCTATAGATCCATAAGTAGTTCCATCACCAATACACTAATGATCGAGCAACTTTGAATTCCAGCAGCAACCACTAGCAACAACTATATCACTTGCAAAACCATCTTCTAGGAGCCAACAAGATTTAAATCTAATCCTATCTGGAATTAAAGCATTCTGTATCCATATTTTTCAAAATGATTAAAAAAAACCCTTTTACCAGTAACTACCAACACACTCTGTTCTCTTCTTTTACTACTACAGCCTTCAATGCTTCCTTACATATCTGTTCTGATCCAAAAGATTACATCTCAACCCCATTAAATAGGACACTTAATCTAACTACATCAGTATGTATAGATAATTATTATTATCCTTAACATCTTGTCCTTGTCTAAATTATACCTGTAGGCTATAGCCTATCATTACACATAATTGATATTGTCTTTAAGAGATGCTATACTACCTTCAAGCTAAAAATATATAGCTAATATTGATGTGCTTATATTCGTGCACTTATCCTCGTGCATCTTATGCAGCATCAACTAACCACAATCAAGTTGTGACAGGCAACTTTGTGGCAGTTTGCTCCCACAACGAGGCTCATCATGGTAACTGCTATTTGAAGGAAAGATTATGCCTTATGGGGAGTTTCCTTTGTGGTTGAATGTTTCCTTGTATTGTTTGCAGGGATGTAGCTCCAGTTTATTTCACAACTTCTTAAAGAACATCTGGTCACGGGATCTGAATTGTCAAAAAGATACCTAGGCTATCAAGTAAAGAATATTTCTTTGGAATTGGCTTTCAGCACACCTTAAGTGTCATTCATATGTTTTGCACAAGTGTTTCATACAATAAATAATAAAATATTATAATGTTAATAAAATTCACTCCTCCAGAAACTAGGTTGATTTTATATTTATTCTTTGGGTGGCATTTTAATGAATGACATTCAACATGGACTTGGCCATCTGCATCAGCTGTTTGAGCCTCTTGACTTGCCCTTTGCTTTAAATTTAAGTTGCAGAGACATGCTTTAGCGCCTTTTCTCAAGGGTTTGATTTCTTTTGTCATATGGATCTGTTTTAACAAAGGCTGCTGAGGCAGCCAAACTATGATTATCCTTAAATAGCCCTGAAGAATAAGGGTTTCCCTATTTATTTAGGCAGTTTAGTGTAGTCTTAGTTAAACAAAAGTTGTAGTTAGTAATTTTTGCTTCCAATAGATAATAGACAATAGTCAATGGGTAAATCATAATAGATCCTTTCCAAAGGTCGATTTGGAGTATGCTCCAAGTCACGATGACCATGATACAGTGTTGTGAGGATCTTCCTAAACTCTAGTTGAAACTTCCTAGGCAATTTCCAAATCCCACGCAAAATTCCTAGGCAATTTCCAAATCCCATGCCATAGAGAGTGGATCAACAACCCCTTAAAAAAAAGGAGTAACCCATGTATAAGGGGGAAATGGCTCACGCCCTCAATATTAATTGGCTCACAGAGAACAAAACATGTCACCCATGTATAAGGGGGAAATGGCTCATGGCCTCAATATTAATTGCACAGAGAACAAAACATGTCACAAATGGGATTTGAGAGCAGGTAGAGACAATAACATTTCTTTTCCAAACCATCTGAGCTAGACCCAATTGATAGAGGTACATGTCCTTTGTCAACCTCGACTAATTTTGTTTGCCATACCCAATAGTAGAAGGTTGATTATCACTTTAGTGCACCTTTCAGGGATTTATATTAGAGAATTCCATGTTGAATTGGGCAGGGTATTTGAGAAAAAATTATTAGACATTGAAGGTTTGGTTACCTCATAGAAGGCACTACCTACTATGCATACATGATTCAATAGAATTTTGAAGTCTAGGTAATGTTTTTGTCATGTATTTTGACCAGATTAATTAAGATCCTCCATGACATTATAATAAACTCACACATAGTTGTAGTAATGCTGATATACTGTTACAGAATACTTGGCTAACAGAACAGAGCATTGCTACAAAGCAAATATAGCATCATTCCTTTGAATTCTACCAGCTGGTAAAGTGTGCAGAAATTATCAAACAGGGCTATATAGCAGCTCTCCTTGACGAGGAAAATTGGACATGTAGTTCAAGTGACACTCCAGCATTATTTGTAGGTAAGAAGGACTGAACTGTGGTTCAAGCAGTAGATCGAAGACAAGAAGGATGCATGCGTCTACTGTGGAAATCACGGAAACCTTGCTTACGATTGCAGAATACTTCTGATGAAGGAAACTGAGAGGCCTGTTTTAGGGCCCTTGTCACTTCAGTTAGTTTTTAAAAAATCACATGAACCAATAGTAATAGATCAATCAAACTATAGAACAACTGTGGGAGCATACATATTCAATTTCAGGCCACAAAACTTATCTTATTTGCTGCAGATACCATTTTGAGCACCCTCTGAAAGACACTTGTATTTGTGTATCTGGGTGCCCAAAAATATAAAAATGTACCAAAACCACCAAAGTACAGAATCAGGCCCTTGGCAGCTAGATGCCATTACTAAGCAGAGCCTTGTAGTGAAAAGGCATCGTATTTTGAACATATGGGAAATAATTACACTTCTGAAAAAAACACAGCTTCTTCACAATGGGATATCGTATAGCTATTCCATGTAAATTACGCCATTAGCATCTAGACATTAAGAGATTGTATCTTCAACTCCTTCCTACAAAGCCTAGGTTGATTTCCTTATTATTTTAATAATATAGGATGACCAGAGATGGCCCAGCCTTGGTACATATTCAAATTCTAAACTGGACACTCAAGTCCCACAAAGGTCTATCTAATTTGTCATAGTATTAGGCTTCTTGGGGATTAAAGGAAAAAGTGGTTTTCAACTATATATCTCTCCCGTAGTTCTCTGTGTGCTGGTGTTCTCTTGCGCTCATTGATAAGGATCTGCACATATGCAGTGGGCAAATATTCTATCTGACAGGTGTCTATTGTGAAAGCACATCAAATTATCGGATGTATTTTATGCAAAGAAAAAGATCAAATGACAGAAAGAAAGATGTGTCCTTAGTACTTACATCCAATTCACAATCACAGATCTCGATTTTTTTATCAAGGATATGACAGATGCCCATGAGCTCTGAGCATTGTGATGGGTCGACTCAATTGGAGATTAGGATCCAGCCGATAAGTTTTTGGAGCTTTTCCAACATAGCAAATGAGATGACATCTCAGAATTCTAATACTTCAAAGGAAAGAGGGGACAAACAAACCTAGTCACGGTAGGATTGTATAGTGATTTCATGAGAACTATACTTAATAGCATCTGCCATCTAGACCATACACACATTCTGGCTTGATCTTATGACTATGTGCAAAATCATCCAATTGTTTCATGAATTTCAAAAATGAAAAAGATCAAGAGACAAAGAAAAATGAATACTTCCAACCAATTTAGAATCTCATACCCACAACTGTTTTTTCCAAACATATGACAAATACCCCGCAAGCTCTAAACATGATGATTGATTCGCTCAATTGAACATTAGGATCTAGAAAATAAGTTTTTGATGTCTTACATATCTGAACATTACGATAGATTCACTCAATTGGAGATTTAGTGTCCAGATAATAAGTTTGGATGCCTCACCAATAGGCCAAATGACAATACATCTCTGAAATTTGTAGGGCATGAATTAAATTATATAATCTCATCTTATCTTGAATTTATTAATTCAAACAAAAAAGAGGAGACAAGTTACAACAAACCTCGTCACGGCTTCTGGGCCATGGAATGGGAGCGCTGTACTTAGGTGGAGTGGGAACAAGGCAATTTAACCGGTTCGCTTTGTCCGGGAAAAGACGTTAACTCACACAGCCAATGGGATGAGACATGATTTAGTTAGGGGTCATTGGTGTCCTCAAGGGGTGGGCCCCTGGCCACCATTGGTTGGTTCTGAATCTGTTATTGCAGGCCCCAACGTTTCAGTCCCCTGCTTAAGCTCCTCTAGAGGGTTCTCTATTGCAGAAATGTAAGGGACTTATCTTTCTGGTGCCAGAGTGGCAAAGGCCAACTATGGTGGTATTTTCTCCACTCTCAAACAACCCAACTTGCTCTGTGGATGGCAGACCATTAGAAATCTATAGAAGGAATATCTATCCCTTTGCTAGCAACATCAATGTAGATAAGGATGTTACGCTCTCTGGCCTTGAACTTGTTATGAGATCCTACCCTTTTTGGTTGCAAGTAGAAATTAATGCAAACTGTTAGTGGGTGAACTACAGCTACTAAAATACAATATCACTAAGAAAATGTAGAAGTATGCTACAACTCGAGTAGTAAAAAGCTATTTTGACTGAAAAACCTAGCATAACCTCACTCATTTGGCCACTTATAGGAATGGCATCAAGTCCAAGATTTCGAAGAATCAAAGCAAGGCACCTTGTAGATTCACATGTGCGAGTGAAAACCATTGTAGTACTTCCATACATCTCATTTAAAAGAAACACAAGATAACAGTCCTCTTTAATAAATACAAGGTAAAAAATAATAGATACTCATGACAAGAAACACCCAGATTTTCCTTCAATCAATGAACAAAAGTTTAAATAACTTTGTAATAGGTATAGAATTTCAATTAAATTTTAAGCACGTGAAATGTGCAGCTTGAAATTGGGTCATAACCTACGAGTCAACTGAAGCATCAAACAAAAGGCACAATAGGAAACAAGAAGAAAAACTAGGGCAAAGTATACACAAAAATCATGCAAATTCGCAGCGAAAAACACTGCCTGAAATACAAAAAGGAGAATAGGTGAACCTTATGCTTTGCAAGAACAAAAAGATATTGTTGTTTCCATGTATCCACAATCGAGTACTTTGAAGAAACCTCAACCTGAAGACATCCATCAAATAAAATATGAGTAAAACACCTCATGGAATTTAGGTCGTTACATATTAGATGACAACACATACATCAAGGAAAATAATCATAGTTGCAGTTTAATAGATAAAGTGGAACATATACCTTGACACAGCACGATAAAAAAATAATTGACATTAGGCAACCTTAATAGATGTGCATATCATCTCTGTCTTAAACAATGAGCTCAACTTCAAACATTGCATAGAGCATTTTAAAACTACCACACTAAAGCTCCTATCTTTTTCATGTATTTGAACAAAACATACTCAACTATTAATAACTCAAAACTATATTAATTACATTTCAAATAAAGGAAAACGGTTCACCTTTGCAGGATTACTCAGACATGCTCGCTGAATCTTAGCCACCTGAACACTTAAACAAGGCACATGGTAAATAGATCTCTTACATAGTTAAACTTGATATACAGAAACAAAGAATGTATTTTTAATATATGAATAAACTTGTAATACTGTAAAGAATCACAGCCACTTCTAAGAAATTGTAGTGCTTCTCTTGCTATGTATTCAGAACTCTTTTATTAAAAAGTCACACCTGCTCCAGATTTGTTGCAATTGCAAGAAATTTCTCCTCTTCACCAAGAAATTTTAAATCCACGATCTCCTCATTGTAACCTATAAGCCTCTTGCTAATCTTTAAATCATATTTTCCTTCATCATTCTCACCCAGGTCATAAAAGAGAAAGCGCTGATCAGCAGTAACACACAACACTCCTTGAGCAAGGGGTAGTAGGACAATAGATACAAAGCCTCCCTTCATGTCATCTTTGTCAGAGCTAATGATTGAATCCGAGGACTTCTGTTCATATAAGTATAGAACGTTGCAAACAATGCAAGGAAAATTGAGACCAGTTACATGTATTAGGAAACGCTTTGGAGATGATGTTAAACTCAAAATACCATTCTTCAAGACAGAATAGCATAAACAATGATCTCAAATTTTCACTTACATAAAATCATACTATAGTCAGTAACTAAAATTGGTAGATGTGGCTAACTAGCTTACCCTTCTGAATACCATATACGAACAATGCCACGTTCCCCTACAGTCAAAAGATACACCGGGGCTGCGCCACTTTTCTTCTAATTCTCAGACAATGTTTGGCTTTGCTTCATAACAGACACCAGCCTAGAACCACTTAGGAGAACACACACAACTTCTAGTGGTTCATACATTGGTATTGTTGCCCAGAAGTGATAATCACATAGGTCCCATATATTTACAACCTAAAATATGTATACAATGACAAAATTCAATACAAGATTGCTAAAATATAAGATGAACTAAAAATACAGGCATATCAGCATGCTGGCATTTAACAAGGAGCAATCCAGACAACACACCAGCATAGCTTATGTTTATGACTAGTACAATCAACCAAATTATAGACATTTTCAATTGAAAACAAAAAAAATCTCAGCAAAACATTTTGATCAAGAATGCAATGTCAGCAAAACACCCTTCAAATCACCAGTTCAGGGACAAGGACAAGTTTGAAGTGCCTATTAACCACTATACCATTATGCAATTTTTTTTTCTAAAATATCATGTCCAAGCCATAGTCAAATGCTATATTTTTGTCTGCAATGCATGGTACTTTGTAAAATGAAGAAATCTCTATAAATAAATATAGCAGCTTTGCATATAGACATCACAGACAACCCAAAACCACTCTGCATGCCTATCTCACCAATAACTAATGAAATTGAAATGGCCAATTGATTTATTAGTTTGCATATAAACTAAATAAAAACCTTATAACCTGCCATAATTACCATTAGACAGTACCTTATCTCTACCAGCACTGAGCAGATTCCAGCCATTTTCAGAGATTGACAAACTTGTCACTGTAGAAAAATGTTTTTCAAGCACAGAAATGCACTTCTTAGCTACAATGAGTAGGAGATCCAAATCATAGGGCAGCTAACATACTTTGCGTCAGTAAATAATGGCATTGTTACTTTTTCAAGGAGAAATAGTAACACTCAACGGATGGGCTGTAATGCTCTGTCCTGTGAAGAATATGCAGTCAAAATTTTAGTGAACAAACTAGCTGAAACTAGTGTTTCTTCCTATGTTTCGAAGCTGTGAAGATAGGTGAGCAGCGCTGAGGAATTTTTTGTCAATATTGCGAGAGAGAAGGCATGTTGCATTAAGTTAATTTCTGTGAATATATTCCTTGCCTGGGCCTGAGTCACAGTAGAAAAGGTGCACAGGGTTTCAAGGTCGATGTACATGCAAAGGATAGAAGCACTTGTTATGGTGTTCATAAACAACATGTGCAGAACACTTCTTATATATGGATAGACTCTAGAGTATATTGCAAAAGAAGGGGGCACATTGGCTAGTGTAGCATGCAAAAGGAGCGCAGTCAAAACATAAACCTTGTATTTTACCCATATTTAAACAAACCATGTAGAAGTTGAGTTTAAGTTCTAGTTTTAGGTTCTGAGCACTTAAAACTTCAGTTAGTGTTGAGTTAGCAGCCAATTTCAGTGGGCATTTAACACTTTCAGTTAGCAACCACCAGATCTATAATGATACTGAGAATTTAGTTTTTTTGTGGGGAAGCAAGTTTACTTATTTTTGTTGACAGCAGCAGTGTTCAATACCGACCTATCCAAAATAGGAAAATCATGCATAAAGGTCTTCAATAGGACCTATGTGCATAGAACACAATTAAATTGGCAAATGACCTATGTGCAATCAAAGACCAGTTAATGAAAGGAACATGATAAAATGAAGCATTTGCCAAGATTCAAAATAACCTACTAGCACACAATCGGTCCAAATCAGGGCACTATAATGGGAGACAGCATACCCACTTTATAGTCGCAAGATAGGATGAGAATTCAACACAAAGATATCCAAAACAAAACAAAAAAATAGGCATTTATAAATAACTTTCTCTATTCACATAGAAGTTTATGGTGGTGATAGTAGACAAGATATAATGATCCTTGTATCTAAAGATCCATTTATTTCTTGAAACATAGCTTGCACTATTTCTGCAATGTTAATTTCAATCATAAAAGACGATTTGAAATCCATGGGTTTTTATTTAAATTTAATATTTAGATATCCACTGACAGAAAATGGCCAATGGGACTGGCAAAAAGTACATGAATCCAATTTTACAGGAGAAAAGTACAGGCCTACCTGCGGCAGCATACTGAATCACATTAAAAATAAAAACTAGGAAAAATGACTTTGGAACCAAATTTTCAGTAGGATCAACAATGATAATTAAACAAAATAGTGACTCAATATGCCACAATGAATAACTTTCCTTTTCTTCTAGTAGGAAACTTACAAGGATGCATTTTCCAACTGTTTTGGTGGAAAATCTTTGGAAAGCATGGCAACTGCAACAAGATATCTGTTGCTATTCCTTGTCATTCTTTCTTCTAGGAATGAAAGAATGATAGGCTATATCCAAATAGACAATAGGACACAAAGAAATGTGAATTTACTTACTATGCTCTATTACAATTAACCTCCAATTCATGATCTGTTCATGTTGGAACCAGTTATTAACTACCTTCCCTAAACCATCAGTGGAGTCTTGTGCAATGGCCAATAAAAAGTAACACAGTGTCGCCACATCATGTGTGTGCTGCTGGCTTCTTTGGTTGTGGAAACAACAACTGAGCAAAGAGGAGTTCATTCCATGTATCAGGAGCTCCTGGAAGACACCAATGCAGACAATCCTGAGAACCACCTTTTGATCTGAGAATGTATTTGGATATATGTGACTCATCCCTCAACTCTGAAACCCCAGTGATATCTAAACATTCAACCCTTGTGCCCCGCACAACACTCTCAACAACTTGATCTCTAATATAGTGTTCAATATAATCAAAGTATAATATAAGCAGTACATAATCATTTTAAGCCCCTGCTCTTTTACATATTTGGCTTTAATTTATTTGTCTCTGCTCTTTTACATATTCTCCTCCTTTTGCATATATTTTGTGTAATATAAGCAGTGTTCTTTCCAAAAAAATCTTATCAAATATACTTTAATATTATGTCTTGTTTTATTTAGAGAATGTGCCCTTACCCAGCTTGCATGTATGGATCTTATTATGCCTAATAATTATAGTTCCTGCAAAATTTGTGCATGTATTTTATCAAGATTTCAACATTGCATGCACCATGTCTGCTCAAATAATTTCCTAAGTTATATCTTGACTGCAAATATGCTCAAATAATTTGCAAGATACTTGTAACAGCTCTACTTTTGGGCTTTTCAAGCAATTAGATGAATGCAGGGCTCAAGTACTCCATGGAGTTTCTTTCAAAATAGGATGCAAACAAAAACTTTCTCATGATACAATGTGATACCTAAAGTGAAAGGCAAGCCTAGAAAGAGAATAATCTTGTAGATATGATGGCATATGTGTTGCAAACTTGAAATTAGTTAGCATTTCAGCTTTTCTTCAGCATCCCTATTGCTTGTGTTCTTCATTTTCTTTTCATTTCCAGATTCTTAGGAGCTGGATTCAAAACAAATGCAATTCGCATTCACACAATCTTTGGAGCTTTCATGTTACAAGATAAAAATGCACATAGATGAAGGTTACAAATGGAGATGTAGTGGACAGTCAGTAAATATCAAATGCATAACATTTTTTGAACTCATGTCAAATTGGGTCCACTATATTTTGGTTGATGCACAGCAAATTAGCTCCATGTGTGCTTCTTTATCTCTAGGACTGTGGGAATAATATCTGTTACGTGATCTAAATTGCACGACATAGCATTTTATAGATTTAGGGCCAGCATGGATTCAATGAGATCAACCTTCTTCTGGGGTCCTTTGATTGCTGATTCAGGCTGATAAGCAAGTCATTACAATCTATTACTTTGCTGGAGGGTATTTATCTATTTAAAAACTGGCACTTTCAACTCTATTTTGTCCTTTGAAATGACAAGATTATAGAAGGCGTTGGTTGAATGCAGAGATGGCTTCCAGCAAGAGAGAAATTTCAAAGAGAACATAAACATGGATTTACTCTGAATTTTTTGGGTGAATGAAAAAATGACTAGTACAGAAGGAAAAGCAAAGAGGCCCATCAGATTCATCAACAGTATTCTTGTTGGTCACAGTTGTGTTTTATAAACAATAGCTCTAAGTCACTTATAATCATTTACATTTTGGATATGGGATACTCTGTCCATCATCATGTGTTATAGGTTAAATCATTTACATTTCGGATACTCTGTCCATCATCATAATTAGAGTGAATTCAGAGATGCAGAAACTTATTGCACTCATTACCTCTACAATAGTATACACCAAATAACTTATTTTTAATGTTGGTTAAATGTCTATAGTCCTTACAAAATGAAAATAAATTTATTACCAAATGTCTTCCACAAAGATAGGATAGAGATATCTTAGTATCCTTGGGTTATATGTAGGTGGCGTGTAATTTCTAGTAGAACGGAAATACAAAGTCATTGAGCATATAGCTAAAAGGCCAACCAAGTGCACATGCAAAACTGATGTAGGCTGACCATAAACTTCATGTTACCTAAATTATTGATTATGAGTATCATGAGTCTGTAAACGATTAGGGCTTACAAGCACAAAATGTTATGATGATGTTGTCATTTAGCATATGGCTTGGGTAAACCTTAGTTTGGAATGTGTATCTGCCTTTATAAATGGCATAGTTTAAAAATGCAAAGTTTTTTATATTTCTAATAATCCTATATATTCCAATAATTACCATTCCATGAGTGGAAGTATTTGAGTTTGGTGATAACTTAATTATCATCCATCATATTCGTTGGCAGGATATTTTCAAGGACCTATGGCACAGGTCAGTGGGTAAAGGTAGGAAATATTTGCAAGGAAACTTCTCTTGGTGTTTGACAAACAAATATTTAAATGTGATGACTCAAACAATAAGAAGATAAGGAACATAATAGAAGGATGATCCACATGCAAAAGATTTAAAATCGAAAAACCCCATTCTCTAAAGATTGACAAAGCAATAATTATAGGTTGCAAATAGAATTCCAATGCCCAAAGCAACTGCACCCACACAGCGACGGGACAAGGATCCCTTATTGTCTGACTATGAAATAGCATAAATAATTATTTACCAATAAGAAAGACATTTGTTCAAGACCTTGATAAGCCACCAGAAGAAATAAGGTTCCAAACAATATCTAGAATATTCAAATTATTGCTACATTCTGCCTCTATAAGTGCAAGGTAAGCATATATAGATCAGGTTTGAGCTTCAAACTTTGAAATGAACATCTAAAAGAGCTTGTGAAACATTACATTTTCCAAGGGCAATGTCAATTTCATCCATGACATCTGTTTCTGCCAGCACATGTCTCCAAACTGCAATCATTCCAAAACAGAGATTGCTGTCAAGTTACATTCCGGGGCAGTAGTGGGGTACATTACATTCTGGCCTTTCAAAAGACCATAAAATGTAATGGTATAAGTGCAACCATACAAGCAATCAGAATCCTGTTTGACATTGTATTTTGAATATATTTATCAGATGCATTTTGTCTTCAGCTGAAGATTGATGTTAAAGTGGCCGGCTTTTAGAGAATGCTGGCAAAGGCTTATAATTTTCAATATTAGATTTTAATACCATTTTTGTGAGTTTTGTTAGCATATTTACTTAATTTCAAGGAAGTGCTTCAGACCTTGTAGGCACAATCATCTTTCCTTAAGGGAACAAGTTTTCAGGAGACAATACTGAATATACACAAAACGATTAAAATTGTCCATTTTGTATACCAGTTGCCACATCAGTATCTGAGATATCTCTATTCTGAAGATAAGACTTTAAATCTTAGTTGAATAGATGCAGCACTTATAATCTAATGAAATAAGAAAAATTAAGATGTGATACTATAACTACAAACTAGTTAGATGCAAATACATAACAATTTGTCAACAGTAGATAAAAATTTTAAAAAATAAGATAAGGTCTGATTATTCAAAGTTCCATGTCATATGCGTGATAATGTAAAGGAACAAGATAATTTAGTTTTGAAAACCTTCATGATACGATCTCTTTCTTTCGTCTATTACTGCTTCAAAATTCAATAGAAACAACAGTCTCCCTTTGAATATAGATGCAGTAAAGACAACACTATGGAGTTAGCAATTTGCTATATTGATGGGATTTGTTAGACAGACTATGATCAAGAGACAATGAGTTTAAATATTAAGTAATCTTCAGAAAATTCTTATGTTATTAAGTCAAAATCTTTTTAGCTTATCTACTTCTTAAATCTCACTTTCTTTATATGCCTGCCACATGATCAGGTCATCACCGCTCTTATTCCCTAATAGTGATTTTTAAGGGAAAGGTTGGCAAACTTGTTAATATAAGGTGATCACTTTCTGACAAATGATTAAAAGAAAACCTTTCTAAAAAACTCCACCTTTGATCAAAGTAGTTCTTAGGAGGAGTAAAGGACCCTCTTTGGGGTCTACATTGACCAGCTGGAATCCTTCGTCCACAAGCACATTAAGGTTGGAAATGGATGCCTGTTGCCTTCTATATCAAATGTTGATTTCCCTGCTCCTTTCACCAATGAATTAATCTTTATGGCCTCTGCTCTTGGGGATATACAAAGACAAATTAATGCCCTAGCCAGTTTTTGTGACCATCAAAAGCTGAGGATCAACCTAGGCAAAACAAGGTCATGATCTTCAATGCATTGAGGAGATTTCTCTCTAAACCTACAGTTCTACTTTTCGGGCCCTTGCTTCAAATTGCCCCACATATCGTGCACAAGGTTAGTTCTTAGAGGCCTTGCACAAGATTGGTTCTCATAGGCCTTTCAATTTCTTCAATCAATGACCATGTCCCCTGAGTGTCTTCCCCCCATCAAGTACTCCCTAAACATGTTAGGCCATCTCTAACTGACTAGACAAGAACTAAATCATGCCATTAGAGAGGACATATACAAATTGTATATCTAAGTTACTTGGACCTCACCTCCAAAGAGCCTAGATTCAAAAATGTTTTTTCTATCTGGACCATTTCTTGGAGTTGTGAGATGGCATCATCATACATCCCCCATTCATGTAAAGGCATTGGATGCATTACTCAATATCTCTATAAGCCAACTCCAACTTGGCTCTCATAGACTCTAGGTGGAGATTAATCAACATATTCATTAACCAAACAAGATTTGTCAGATGAGCCACCTTCAAGAGTCGAAAATACAAGTGCACCTCATTTTCAAGTGTCCCTTCTACTATGAGATCACAAGGTGATACCACTATCTCTAAAGGGACTCAAGGATCTCCCTATCTACTTACTTCAAGTATGAAGATCAAAGATGCCTAACCCACATATTGACAAACTCACCAGCAGATATACAAAGAAGAAACTAGTTCTGCAAACTAACTAGAACTGTGTTTGATATTTTAATTTGATACACTAGGAACCAACCGTCACATGTAGGTATCATATCTTTGGAATGTATACATAAGAAATTGTACATTGTAGATTCAGATTTGATGGGATGGCCAGAATGAGTTTCCATATCTCCACTTTTACAAAACTCAGTGAAATGTGAATGTGTGGGGAACACTAGGCCATTCATTCCCCCAATGCCCTGAAATCAGAGACACCTGGGTGTTCCCCCAAAATTCAACTTTTGGAATTTATAAATGTATTTAAAAAAAAACTAAAATGCATTTCTAAGTTGTCTTACCTAATAAACCTCCCTCAAGTGATTTTTCATTTGCATGTGAGCATTAGAGTGATTTTTCCATTTAGCGATCCTGTATCACTGATTAGTATCCCTTGAATATTATAGATTCAACAAGAAATACAATGGTGATGGATAAATCATGTTCATTACAACTTGTCTTCCAATGCAAATATTTATTAACTTATTCCATGTTTCCATGACATCATTCATGTTTATGAATCTGATTCAAATCATAAATCATGTGTCATGCTTTTCATATCATATTTAAATATGTTCATCGTTAATTTGTAACACTTATCCCATAGGAGACTAGTCGAGCAACAAGTAGCAAGGTGATCAGGCTTATATTAACATAGAGACCCAGGTTTAAATTTTTAAAACCCCCAGAGTTGGTGCAGATGAGGCCAGGTTCAAGTACTTGGTGATTTTGACGGCATAGATGCATCCCCCATAGTGCAACAACTTAGCCAAAGACACTCTATAAGACATATTTCTCAAACCAAAAAAATAGGTTTTAACAGAAAAAAATAGATATATTATTTATGATTTCATATCTTTATATCTTTATTTTTATACTTTTTAGGATTTCAGAGACAGGGTCCCCTGTGATAAGGATCAACATCCCCTATTTGGGGTGTGTCGCCTCACATCTCTTGGATCCACTTCCTTGCTCTCACATCCCCACCGTCTCCTTAACTTGGTGGAACAATGTAAATGTGCATCGTTTATATTACCGACAACCCCGCATACATATTTGAGCCCCATGCTTACACACAATCCATAAAACTGTGTTGACCTCCACCAACTACTGAAATCTTAACATTTTAAATGAGTCTTGCATTAAACCTACCAGTGTCTCACCATGTAAGTATGTGTATGGCATTTGTTGATGCAACATTTCAGCCTAAGCAATTCTGTAACTGATCTTGGCACTTCTAGAAGCTAACATGTTAACCAGTTTCTTATGTGGACCAGTTAACTGTGGCATATAAGAAAATTAGTTCTACGACTATTAATGATTAGTTATGTACTGAGACCAGTTCAACCATGCCTTAATGTCAGATAAGCTCAAGGATTTAGCTACATTGACCCTTAAATCTGTGACTATGGTAAGCATTTGACCTTTGGCTGATTTGCATTAATTCCAAGAGCTTAGAGTCGAAATGTCAGCCAAAACAAATAAGGATCTAATATGCAATTTAACATTAAGCTGCCACTGCGACATCAAACCAAGATTATTATCCTTCATAAACTCTAAGAAAAGAAAAGAAAACTTTATTAATTAGACAAGCCTGAAAAAAAAATTTATACCATTGCATCTTAGCCTACCAATGAAAATGTACAAAATGCTTACTTAAAAAGGAATTTCAGCTTCTCTGTCATGCGACAGCCAAAGCGCTCTGCAACTTCTCCAGACAGAGTGATTGGCATCCCACTGCGACTTACCAAGTCTTAAAGCATTCAAACCTTTCACTTTTAAAAAGTAGGTGACATAGTAAAGAACAGGCAAACAATACCTTATATTACCTGCCAAACAATTATGTTTTATGTTCAAAGAAGAACAAAATCCTGAATTATTAATGCCGGTAGTTGTAATTTGTTTAATAAAAAGTTTGAAATAGCTGAATTGGCTGTATTTATAATCATTAGCGAGCTTTTCTATCCACATATTGCTATAATAGTAACCAATCTCAAGCACAATTCTTGAAATGAAACATGCAATGTGCTGGCAATGTGGCAGACAGCTTGCAACCTAAGCATTCAACTATACTAACACCTTCAAGCCAAATCTTATCACAAAAGGAATAAAACATGAATTTTGTATGGAAATTTATGTGGGCTGGACCTTTGCGTAGGAAAATATTCAATAAATGACTCAATCCTTGGAAGCAAAATTAGCCATCAAAGGCATTTTTTTTGTAATTGAAGAATCGTTTAAGTAGCATGTGTTCAAGTAAAAACATTTTCCTCTGACCAACAATAGGGATTTTTGTTTCATTGGTAAGGTTGAAAAAATTTAAGCCATCCACCAGGGTTCTGTCCTAACTGTGGTCTAAGCCATCCTCATGGAAATTCAAAAAGGTACGAGGATGGGTGCAAATCCCAAGCAGTACTTGGAGCATGATTCTCGTAGTAAATTCAAACAAGAAAATGAACATTTTCATATGCCTGGTAAATGTAATAAATGCCTACTACATCATAACAATCTTAATTTTATGTTAACTTATCAACAGACTTTCAATGGGCAAAATGGAAAACCCTGCTCATTTTTTAAATAATTTTTAAGAAATAAATGAAACACAAAATACATTGGACAAGGGAATAAAGGTGACATTACCTTGTACAAACTTCATCTTTTCATAGATATTGTTGCCACCATCCTGCCTCAAAGGTTCCATGCAATTTGTATTCTCCTGCATTGAGTCAACAGGCTTACAGGCAGTGAGAGTAATTGATTTCACTTCCCCTTGCAATTTGTTTCCAGGGCTGTCTAATTTTAACCGACAACTAGGAGACTTGCCATCAGTTTTCTTCCTAAACCTTTTTCTTGTGAGAATCTCCCTTCTGGGTAGTTACGGGTTTTCTCTTGCGTTTTCGTTCCACCGATTCTTCTTCTTCGAAACTCTCATTTTCTTTGCTCTCATTATCATCGACACCAACCACATTCTTCACATTTTTACCCCAATCTTCATCAGAGTCGTCCTCCCCTAAACTTTCATCCTCAATATTGCTCAGACGAACGGTCAATAAAACTAACAGAGAACCGATTGTTTGAAAGGACGTTCAATAAACTGATTGAGGAAGATTCATAATGCCATTGAAGCAGAATTTTGAGGGAGATCCCAGCGAGGGTTGTCGAGATTGTGACTAGAGGTGTAGCAACCTGATGACAAAACCCTGATATTACTGGGGCTAACTTCTTGTGGATGAATTTTGGCGGGAAGCACTATTGGTCGATAAAAGATTAATTTTCTTATTTTCATAGAGAATGGTGTATTTGTATGGAGAAAAAAGTACTAAAATAATTATCTAAATTGTTAATATAATATTGAAGGTTCATGATCTATATTCTTCTTTGGATATAAGGTATCTAGTAAGAGAAGTTATGATAAGCTTTGTCATGTTTGAAAAAAAACATAATAATACAAAACTAGTAAATGTTTTTTATTGTTTCAAAAATAATTCAATAAATAGTGTGACCTTCTACTTGTCTTAACTAATTTATTGATACCTTATCTATTGTTAATCAATTTAATTGTACTATATCTACTATATTTCAATTGTACTATATCTACTATATTTCAAATGGTATGTGAAGTGCTTTACAAACTATCCTACTAACCAAACATATATGTAAACCATGTATTAACATTGGAATTTGAGGAGGCGTTTGCTCATGAGAGGTCTTTCCACCAAACTTGGAGGTATGGGCCTCCTTTGTTGATTAGATCACGATGTGCCCCTTGTTATACTATTACCTCCTCCATTTCTCTCCACAACTTTGGCCCATAGAATCCATTGGAATGTAAAGGAGGAGAGCTCAAATGTGTCACTTCCCTTGCCAGTTTCCTTTATGCTTCCAACTACTCCACTGTCTCCAGTAGCCCTTTGGACTTCTCTTCCACTTCTTCAAGCCTAATGTTGTTATCCTTTCCTATAATGGGTGTCCTCTAATGTCTTGATTTCAAGCTTTCCAATTGGGATTCCATGTCCTCCATTCACTATTTCCATGAGTATTTTTAGGCTAAAATTTTATCATTCCAATATCAATTAAATTCAAAAACAATAAATTGAAAAAAAAATGGGATGGACATAGATTGAAACATACTTTGTGCCATTGAATCCTTAAACACGGTCACCTCGAGTTGGAGTGAAATGTAATCTTATAAGGATGCCTATCATATGGTAATGAAAGGGGAAGATTGTTCTACATTGGCACCCACCACTTCAAGTTGGTGCCAAAACCAAAATTGTTAAACTACACTAATGTGGTGTCGTGAATGAAAGTTTTTTTTTTAACTTGTTTTGTTTTTTTAAATTTTGTTTTATTATTATTATTATTATAATAAATATATAAGTTAATTTTTTTCTTATATATATTATTAGTATATAGTAAAAAAAATACTTAGTAACATTTTGTTTTTAAGTTTATAATACAAATAGTTTAATAATTAATATTATTTATATATAAAATATTTAAAAACAAATGTATAGTATAGGTATATTTGTATAGTTATTATCAAATATATAAGCCATAGCTCACCTTTAGGACATTGTCATAGATAATTTGGTGTCAACAATGGAGTTGTGACATATGAGGATGTTTACAAATTACTAGCTTCTAGGGGTCTTTAAATCCATGTGCACTCTTAGAATTTAGTAAAATGTAGAAATTCATTGTCAAAATTGTAATTTTCCATTGCCGAAGATCCACAACTATAAATGACCAATTGTTATGTGGTCAATTTTAGTCTAGATATCCCGTGACCAAATTTGGTCATTTATCTTGGTCTTTTTTAGTTTATTTTTATCCCGTGACCAAAAGTGGTCATTTATCTTGGTCTTTTTTAGTTAGCCCAATTAAATTTATCAATTTTGGTCATGTATCCCTTGAAAAAAATTGTGGTGACCAAAATTTTAGGTCTCCTGGTCACTAATCTCTCATTTTGCACTAGTGAGTAAGGGCCGACTTAATCGCTCAACAAGCTTTACGTGCATGCGGAATCTACAAGTTTTGGTGTCTTGGTGGTTTGAGGGCCAAACCAAGACTGCTACAGATGTTGGTAGACTATTGGGATCTAGAATCGGAGTCCTTTTGAGTGCCTTGAGACTTGTAGTCATCAGTGGCAGGTTCTCTTGCCATCGACAATTTTTTGGGAATACATCAATGTCCCCTGATCAATGGATCCTCTCAAGTGTTCAACCTCAACACATTTATTCACACTTGTTAGTTTGCACTATAGTACCTTGATTCCCATTTTCATTATCGGTGAGTGATCTCGCGTCTATTAATGGTATACATTGATGACTGGTAATTAGACGATGGACTACTATGTTCGACCTCGACACCTCTATTCGCATAGTAGGACATGTACTTGTAGCGGTTTGTGTAGAAGACTTTCTAGATTGGTGGCATCTCTTATATGCTACCTCCTTGATAGTGCCAGTGTTCATGAGATTTTAGCTCTCGTGACTTGATTCCAGTATATGTTAGATATTTCTAGCCACTATGGAGATCTTGATCTGTTATATCTTCATCCATTATGGAGATAATGGTCCTATGTATATCTTCATCATGGAGATTTTGATCTATGTATATTGTATGTGGCGATGACCACATATGTGATATCATGTATCATGCCTATTCATGGCCATTGTACTCTTATGTATCCGGGACTGCTATATGTGCTTGCAGTTATATGCAGAGTTGTGTTATTGTACTATGCTGATTGGGTGGCTGGTATTCCATTTGGGATCCTTCATCACCCCACTTCTGGGATGGACTTATAATGTATTTTGGCCATCGTATGACCCCTCTGACCTCACACATTAGGGGGCATCTGTTATAGTTGATTTCACCACTCTAGGTGAATCACACTTTGTATGGCCTTCCCCTGTCCCGCTGCAAACTCCTTAGACCCCATGGACCATTTTTTGTCCTTTTATGTTTCCTTGATCATCCCTAAAAACATATGAAAAATGATACACATGACTTTTAAACCTATAAGAGCATATATACATAGGTTTGACCACTAAAACCGCGTACATCAGGATGTGTGCATAATCCAAATCCTTTTGGAGTTTTCCTTGACATGGATCCGACTCATGTGACTCCTAGCCTTCCCTATGCCTTAAGATCGCTTGGATTCAACCTTTCATTACCCCTTTGAAAATCTATATAAGGAACCCCTTGGTACATTGAAGGCAAGAAGAGAGAATTGAGAGCAAAGAAACTATAGTCCATTGTTGCTGGAACTTATGCTTGAGTCTGCATCCCTTTGTCCCTTGAAGAACTTTTGTGTTCTTCCCAAGATTGTATTTTTCTTGTGAGCTTGCTATCGAGAGATGGAGGATTGAAGTGGTGGAGGCCCAAGTGGGGGATTCAGTTTCTCTGATTTGCAGATGTGCCGTCAGAGGTTGTATCTTGTAATCTCTGATTTATATTAATAGAAATATCTTTTCCTGTCCAATAATGTGTGTTTGAATGAATATTTTATCCATGGGATTATGTCAAATGATTATACATTATTGATTATATATGCTAGAATAGATCTAACACCATGATATATAGAATGATTGTATTGTTTACTTGTTGTTGAGGAAGTAATCTATCAATTCAAGCTGAAGATTGGAAAGCTCAACGGGGATCTACTTTAACCATCTGGAATAAGGTACGAGGTCTAATCCTTTAGTATTAGACATTTAATTTCTATTGCATATTGGAAAGGATTGATTTCTAGAGTCAAGATATTTGTTGTGGTACCCCAAGCCATAGGAATTTCTCTCCATAACAGGATCGACTCTTATACCCTCCTTAGATACGATGAACCCTAGCAAGTGACCAACAGTCACACAAAAGATGAACTTATGAGGATTTAAATGAGCCTGGTAATGATGGCATATTTCGACTACTAATCTCAAATGGTATGGATGATGCACTCTCAAATGAGAATGAGCATCAAGGTCATCCAAATACACTTCGATAATCGTTTTGAGATCATGAAAAATTAAGGTCATAGCCCGTTGAAATGTAGCTCCGACGTTTTTAAGGTGAAAAGGTATCTTTCGATATGAAAAAGTACCCCAAGGACAAATAAATGAAGTATTATGTTGATCCTCACATTTGATCTGAATCTAATTATATCCCGAAAAACCATCCATGAAGGAGAATACCTCACTTCCCGCACACTCATCCAAAATCTGGTCAATAAATGGTGTGGGAAAATTATCCTTAGGACAAGAACGATTTAAATGATGGAAATCAGTGCATATACGGATTGCTCCGTACTTCTTATCAATTGGAAAGGGATTTGAAACCCACTCCATCAGGGGAATGGGATAGATAAAACTGGCTTTTAACAGTTTCTCTATCTCAGCCTTAATGGTGGGTGCTTTTCTAGGATTCACTGCACAAAAACATTTTCGAACCAACTTTGCATTCAAATAGGTCTTAATCTCATGTTTGACAATACAAGGGTCAATCCCTGGAATTTCCTCGTACGACCAGGAAAAGATGTCACAAAACTCTTTAAATAGCTCGGTATACTCCTTGATCTCATCAAGGGAACAACTCGCCCCAATGTAGACATTCTTAACTTTGCTAGCATCGTGAGAAATATTGATAGGAATAGTAGGTGATAAAATTTCCATGTTCCCATTGACGATCTGACCAGGAGAGCTCAATGGAACCATAGGACTACCAATCTTCTCGCTAAGAATCTCCCTAAAGTCATCACGCTCCATATGGTCGATTTCAGGAAGAAAATATGATCGATGATGTAACTCTTCCCAATGTGGCTCAACCCTAGATATGGCCTCAATAATGGCTTCATCCGATGGAAAAATATCATCGAGGCAATCATGTGTGTGAGAGGACTCAACTTCCCATGCAGGTAGCACATACGGGTCCTCATCCTTTGTCCATGAAGAGCAAGGACTAGGCTCTGTAACTTGATCAATATTTGCTTGATATGCTACCATCATTGCAGGAAACGACACATCCATTTCGATAGGTCCAATTGAAGGACTCAGTGAAGGAAGAATCCAAGGATATTCCATATGGGTAGTGTGAAAAGACACCGAATTCAATGAGGATGAAGCCCCATCAAAACTAGATTCGGTCATAAGAATGGGCACAAGATAGCTAAAGGTTCCCATAAGAGACAGATACATACCCACACCCACACTCTCAGTTGCTGGTTGAGAATGAACAATAATAGGGATAGAAGTTCTCAATGATGCATTAACACTCAGATTATAGAATGATGTTTGATAAATTGTAACAATCTTCCCATTAAATGGAAAGCATACCACTCGAAAGAGAGAAGAGGCTACGGCTTGCATACTATACATCCAATTCCGTCCTAGCCAAATATTGTAGTCAAGGGGCGCATCAACCACCTTAACCTCAATCGCGACGGTATTCCCTCCCAATTGGACCTTAAGAGAAGCAATAATCTTATGTGGCCAAAATGATCTACCATCAAAATCTATCAACCTAGTAGTGGATTGAAACAACTCGGGAGAACCCAAACCCTTCCAACATGACAAAGACATCATGGAATCAACAGCACCTTCATTAATAACAGTTTGTTTGACAGTCATATTAAGACACTCTACATGAATCAAAATAGACACATAGTAAGGAAAGCGAGGATGTATTCCCATGGTTTCAAATTTGATAACGAAAGAAGAGTTATCATCAGTAACCCCAAGAGTAGAAAGCAAGGCTCTCCTCTGCGGAGGACAAGTCTGAAGTACTTCAAGCATAGACATCGCACAAGGAGTTTGGCCCAAATACTTGACAACAGAATAGTTTTGGGTGGCTCGGGCATTAGGATTGTGCCATGAATGCTTTAGGACTCTCTTAGAAATGTGAGGTGCAACTTCAAGTTTATCCGTAGGTTTTTAAATACACAAAGGGATCTCGGGTGGAGCGGGTTCCTTTCCAAGGTCCGGTTGTGACGAACCATAATCCTTCGCACGAGTTACAACCTTAGCAGCATGCACGATGTTGATGCAACCATGACAAGTATTGGCCTCTGACATATTTTGATCTCCACCTGATGCACAATGATGATAAATGTTCCTCGAGTTCATATTTTGATTTTTGGGTAAAGGATTAGTTAGCATGGCTAGGCCCTATGCTATGAACCTCGAGGCATATTCCATATGAGGGAACAAGTGAGTGAGTTGGTCCTCCTTACATAACTTGCAAGGAAACTTTATCTTATGTTCAGTTTGCTTGTCCCCCCCAGCATTACAAGTATTCTTGTCATTATAATTAGCATTTTTTGTTCTTATTCCCACCCTTACGATTATTTTTCCATTTTTTATTATTCCTTCCAAGTTACTAGTTTCCCTTCTGGTCCAACTATTGCATGGAAAGTACACTCGCAAATTGGGTAGGTTGAGATGAATCCGTGGCTTGTGCCAATGCAGATTGATTAACTAAAAATTGGCTCACTTGTTTCACAACTGAATCCATAGGTTTGGTACTTGTACAGCCCACAATACCATCGACATGTGGCCTAGGCTTGATCTCCATATTAAAACTAGATCGTGGAGCATTAGGTATAATCTCATACAAAAGTATGGATTGAGCATAGATCAAATCCAACTCTTGTGCCCTAAAGATAGCTTGTTCCTCGTTTTGGACTCCAGATGTAGAAACATCCTTCACTATGTAAGGTAACAACGACTTGAGGAACCACTCAAGGAGAAATTCTAGTGGTATAAAGGATTTAATCAACTGCTTCCGTCTATGCCACTCGTGAATATGATCCAAGATATGTGTGGCTTTGTCTTGTCAAAATTTCGACAAGAGTTCAGTACCAACATCGTAATGTACGGGTAGCTAAAAGTGATTGAGGAAAGTCATGGAAAGGTCATCAAATAAAACATATGGCCCCCTCAGTAACTCTATATACCATTTCGTTGCAGGCCCGGTGAGGGTGCGTTGAAATAGCCTCAAATAGATCGAATCATCATGTAAGGAATTGGAAGAGCACCAAAGGTGAAAAGTAGTGACATGCTCACTAGGATCTTCTCTAGCTTTACCCTCAAACTTGGGAATGTACGAAGGAAGCTTGTTAGGGATGGCCAGCCAGGCCGAGTCATGAGATCCTGGATCGTTCATAAGTATCGATAAGTTAGGTAATTTCAATGTTGCGAGGAAAGGGAGCCTAGGCTGAGCCAGTCTATTCCACGCTCCCTGATAGTTTTGTTTCATGTAAGTTTGATTGCTATAAATACCATGGCCTTGGCCATAATAACCTCCTCCCATTTGACCCATATAAGGATGTATGGAATCAATATGATGTGGGGTACCTTGATTATGCAGTGCTATAAAGCCATAATTGGAAGAGTAAGCAGGTTGTTGATACCCGTAACCATAGGGTTGATAGTTCTATCCATACTGCAGTCCATAATACTGTCCATGAGAGGCTCCATAGGGTGTCCCATGGGATGTCCCATGAGAATGTCCATAGTTATGGATATGGAGAACTCCTTGAGATGGACCATAAGATGATCAAGAAATAGGGATATGACATCTTGACCCAACAGTAGGTACTTGATTCTAAGATACTACCGTACGAGAAGTCATAGTACGAACATGGCTAGTGGCAATATTCCGGCACAAAGGACCACGTGAATTAGGGGGAGGAAGGGTTGCCAAAAATGCATTCGAAGGAGCAAGGTTTGAGGACAAAAGGACATGTGAAGGGATGTAAGTGGTGTTCCCAATGGCCACTTATCTTGATTCTGGTATCCGCATATGATTACTAACACTAGGTCTAGGATGGACATGTGAGGTTGCTTCCACTTGTGGGATGGAAGGTGCAATGTGACTAGTCCTCCCAAATATCTCCACATGGAAAGGAATAGGAGTGCCCCAGGCGTAGTGATAGGTTCAACTTTTGACTCAACATGTTGCGATGGAATCGGTGCAGTGATATCAAGCATGCCATAATGAACATGACTAGTGCTTGTGGGTTCATAATGAGTCTTGTCGCCTGGTAACCAATACCAATGACCTATGAATGAGGGATAATAACCATATTTTGTAGGTATTTCCAGTGAAGGATCATATACCGGAGTAGGATATTCCTCCCCATCCTCGTGAGGTGGAGAGGACATATCTGGAATCTCATCCTCATGATCTCCCATAGTTTGTGAATCAAAGTGAGAAGTGGTCCATCCAGACTGTCTGTTTCTCTCTACCAAAGGAAGAGGAGACGTGGAAGGTGGAAGTCCTGCTAAACAACGAGAAAGGCAAAGCACCGCACCTAAATCCACAATGACTCAAAAAATGAAAAGACTCCATCTAATTACGCAAACCCTAGGTAAACTAGCATGCACAGAGAATACACCTATAAAATGTAAAGCCAAACCGCAAGCAAACAAGGGTAGGATATGTGAGCTCCCAAATGAATCAGGTATGTCTCGCCTAGGAGAGGCTTGTGACTCCCATACAAAACAAGCGAAGGTTTGTAACCAATTATTGTGGCCCTTAGCTTCAACACATATAGCAACTGTGCTGTCTGACCCCTACCCGAACAGGACACTTGCAGAATAACCTCTACGAATTACCCCCTCGATAACCTATGTAACGCAACTAAGTTCACCTCAATATAATCAATGCTTAGGAAAATAGTCACAGGCAGGATTGACCGTATGGGTAGGGTATCAAAGCCTGAAACTCTCAAAAGATCCCCCAGATATGAATACAATCCTGGAAATATCTCTGGTGCTACTCAGTTACAACCAGGGGTCATCCCAATCAGAACCGCTAATAGTGCCTCGTGCTTAACTCCCTTGTAAGAGGAGGATCCTAAGAACACTAATTATATAAAGGAATTTCACACTCTCACCTAGACAGACACATAAATGTTCCATTTAGTGGTCTTGGAGAATTTACTCACAATGAAATATTCCAAGACCCTAAAACCTAGTCTTGTTGGTGCACTCTATAAAAGAAAAGAGTATAATTCATTTTATTATGCATTGATTTTAATTGGCTTATTACTCAAAGGGTAAATGGTCATGCAACTAATGATGTTATGACACAACAAGAAATAAAATGCACACCTAACAATCAATGCAAATGCATAGTGTCAAATGAAGAACAGGGTATTCTACTACATGAAGTGCAAAATTTTCCTTCAAATGAATATGCAATCATTCCTATATGAAAATCTAACTAATACTCTCCAAGCAAACCTAATGCAAGTACCATGCAAATGAAAAATGCAAACAATGCATAATGATGCAAAAAGCAAATGTTTTTGTATTTTTTGAATTAAATGAGATAAAAAGAAAAAGTATGACTCTACAACCCTCAGACTCTGCAAGCACTACTATACAGCACCCTCGCAAAGCACCAAGTTAAAATTTACCTAATGCACTAATCCCAAAACAAAAAATAGAAAATGAAATGACAAGAACATTTTCAAAAATTTAAACTAAAAAGCGTCTCTGGTCAGAAACAAGGGTGCATACAGACTCCAGAAACATCCAAGAAGACTTAGCAATCATCCAAACTCACCCAGCAACACTTAACCTTCCCCCCAAAGGAAAACATTAGGGCATACGTGACTGTTTGCAGAAAATCCATGTATATACATGGCTATTCCAGGAAAACCCACGTGTACATGTGACTGTGGAAGCAAAACCCATGTACAGGAAGAAAAAGAGATAAAACAAAGGCAAATAGACAAGATGAGACAAAATTTAATCCTATAAGATACTACTGGGAAAACATGCCCCTAGACCTGACTCGAAAATAGAGAAATCAGAGCAATTCAAGAACATTGAATGCTGACAAAACCCCCAAAGGAAATAACTAGGAACTCCCCAGTATGGTCACCAAATATGTTACAGAGAAAACTTCCTATGGCTTGGGGTGTACAATAACAGAGAGAGTAACTATAGAAATCAATCCCTTCCCAATATGTAAGAGAAATAAAACATCTTACACTAGAGGATCTCGAAACATACCTTATTCTGGATGGTTTATGTAGATCCCCGTTGAGATTTTCCAATCCCGCTTGTGTTAACAATTTGCTCTCTCAACAATCAACAAACAAGACAAGCATGCTATATAATGGTGTTAGACCTACTCTAGCATATATAATCAATAATGTATAAGAAATTAAAAGAATCCATGGATTCAATATTCATTTAAATGCACATCATTGGACAGGAAAATATATTTCTATTAATATAAATCAGAGATTACATGAATGACAACCTCTGTCGGCACGTCTGCGAACTGGAGAAACTGAGTCCTCCACATGGGCCTCCACCACCTTAATCCTCCATCTCTCAATAGCAAGCTCACAATCAAAGGTGAGCTTGGGAAGAACACCAAGTGATCCAAGGGACAAAGGGATGCAGACTCAAGTATAAGCAATCTACAACAATAATGGACTATAGTTTTCTTTCTCTTCAATTCCTCCTCTTCAATGTATCCAAAGGGTTCCTTATATAGTGCTTGAATGGGGTAATAGAAGGTCAAATCTGAGCGATCTCGAGGCATATGGAAGGCCAAGAGACAAGTGACTTGGATCCACATCAAGGAAAACTCCAAAATTATTTGGCCTTTCGCACACATCCCGATGTATGCATTTTTAAGGGTTGTATCCGCGTGTATACGCAAGAAAGGGTTTAAAAGTCGGCTATAGAAAATAACAGGTGTTTTTAGGGATAAGCTTGGAAACATCAAAGGTACAAAAATAGTCCATGGGGTCCAAAGAGTCTGCAGAGGGACAGGGAAGGCCATAAATGTGTGATCTACCATGTGTGGTAAAATCAGTTGTAACACTAAGTACAAAACAAAAATGCGGAAAGTAAATGCTCTTTTTCAAGGATCTTATTTTCCTACTCTAAGCATGATATAAAAGGGTTAAGTGTAATCAGAAATCCAATGTAACCACCTAATCATTTTATTAACATAAAAAAATTCCTTGTCTTTGGTTACCAACCAAGGTAAGGATACTTTATTCAGAAAATGCAAACTTGCATGATGACCCAGAATGGGCAGGCTGGATGGGAAATCATAGGCATGAGTAATGTCATAAAAATTATTCCCAAACTAGTATGTGTTCATGCAGGCTGCTTCTATCCATGACTGGATAGGACTGATATACCAATCAACACGATGAGGCAAACTGACTACATCATCATACTGATCATCAAGGCTCACTGAATGATAACTCATTGTATAAGCACCAAGCTGCTCCAAATCATAAGGAACCTCTATATGTGATGAAGATGGCTGAGACTAATATTTCACTGACTGCATCACATCTGACTTATCACAATACTACTTCTCAATATCTTCATTACTGATACCTTTGTATGACTCTGCACGATATGACTCAGGATGACCATGTGAAAATTCTGAATGCTCCTCTTCCATACTAAGATTTTCCCAGGTATCCACACTCCCTTCTATGGATGTATCATAGATTGGACTTCCACAAATTTTTGAATAGAAACTCCCCTTGCTGGACATATCATGGATGGGATTCTCAATAATATTTTCACAAGTTGGATTATCTATGAAAATCCAATAGTCATCAATCCCATCCATGTCATATGTGGGGGACTCTTCATCCATGGCATCATGCTCCTGCCTATCCATGTATTCCTTGTTGGTATCACATCCTAAGATATAACTACCCTCCTGTTCATAATAATCATCCTTCAAATTTTTGGTTTCAAAATATTACAAGAAGTTAATCCTTCCAAAACTTCATCCCTAAGTGATGAACATAGAGGAGTGTCATCATACACATCATAAATTTCTTCATAAGTGTCGATCTCTGTAATGGTTTCCTCATGAGGGATTTCTGGAAAAATATTATCATTGCAACAAACTTGAGAAGACCCTGAATCTTCATTATTTTCAATTATGGTGACATGAGGAGAGTCTTTAACAATGTGTTTAATCATGGTTTCCTCCTGAAGCTCTTCAATAGGATCATCCTGAGTTTCCTCATCTATAATGAAATTCATGGGCTCCTTTAGCTCATTTAGGTAGGTGAGGGTTGTTTCTACAACCGTCATCATATCTCCCTCACCATCATGCCACCTCTCAAAAAACATAGCACATAAGTCTTCATGGGAGGTAATTCATTTATCAAGAAGACCACAAAACCATGTCCAAGCCTTCCTTTCAAAGAATGAGCAAAGATTTGCATCACATTATCCCTATGAAGTATGTTGAGTTTTGTCACAAATCAAAAAACAAATATGATGTGACAGACAATTGAATCACCATCTCCATAAAAAGTTGGAGACTGGGAATATCTTTCATCTTGGAGATAAGGTTCATAGTTAGGAAAGCCGGGTATGCCCGAGAAATCGATGGCAGGATATGCACTATAAATTATAGAACCGTAATCTTCATCATCCATAATGGCTTATCAGTATCATATATCAACCATGTATTTTATACAGAACCAGAGCAGCCAAATAATGAACATTTAAAGTTTTACTATGTTGTATGAGCTCATTTACACACAACAAGTCTCAACAAAATTATGAGAAAGAAGGGTTTTATCCCTCTAGTGGAGTCGCCATGTGAAAAACAAAAATAATCATTTGACGGATGGATGAGCTCATTGATGGATGAATGAGCATGTGGATGGAATGGTGTTGGCTTGGTGAAGGCACTCCTCAGTGCGTGCGATGGTACAATGAGGTAGCGACAAAGATGGCATCGACAAGGTGAAGGAACCCCAGTGTACGCGTGCAGAAAGTGGGAACTTCGGCAAAGGGGTGCTCCAGCAAGGAAGATGAGCGCATTAACCTTGGTGCATTGGCATGGGGCACATCAAATAAATGGTTAAGGAAAGTGCGGTTTGGAAAGCTGACAAGAGTTGGCTTGTGCAGCAAGTAAGAAGGCAGGTCCACTTAGAGATGGCACCCTTCTAAACATCAAGAAGCCTATAAGTAAATGAAGTGTTAAGTCATTTCAATCATCCAAGGAGAGTCAGGCCAAAAGTGGCCAACTAGCTCTACTCCCAAACAAAGTTGGTGGCAGTTCAAGAAGACACAGTCATGAAGAAATGAGATGAAGCACAGAGCTGGATTTTCTAACTTTTCTCTGTGGTATTTACTGTTGGGTGTGCTAGCTGCGGTAGAAGATAGTGCGACACCTTTTGGTTGTTTTTATCTTCTTTATGTATTGTGCATTTTAGCCGGTTAGGTGCGCACATGATTTTTAGCCGAGTCAGGGCGCTCCCACACTTGTTAATGAAATCAGTTATAGTGGCTCTACGGTGTGGCAACCTTGCCCATATTTCTTGTTGTCTTTTGGTTAAGTGTTAGGTGAACATTAACTGTTAAAAGAAGATAACTCTGAATAATTCTAAGTGTAAGAAATCGCTTCCGCATATTGGGTTTAGGCGTAGTCTGTAGGCTAGGCGCTTAGGCGGCCAAGCCACCAAGTGGCCTTCCTAGTAGTGTCACACATCCCATTTCAGTCTTTGAAGACTAGTGTTGGATTGGGGCTGTGACAAAATGGGCAATAAATTCATATTTGCAGGAAGAAATAAAAGTAGTTTTGGATTAGTTAATTTTTGTAAAGTTAGAAAAGTAGGGAACGCATGGGAAAAAGGTTCGATGTGGTAGTGGGTTCATTGTTGACATGTCGCAACAAATTTGCATGCAGGTGAATCACAGATGGAAGCATGTGAAGGTGGATGAGGCCTGCTCATTGGGTACTAAAAAGAATCAAGTATAGGATCCTACTGTTTGAAATAGGTTTCATGTTGTTCCAAATAGAAGGTAGAGAAAATCCCTAGGATTGATTGGGAAATAAATGATCAATGTCCATAATGTGCAATATTAATTGCATAGAGGGGGATTGTGGATGCCCTTGTTCAGAGTAAAAGAGACCAATAATGGGCACTAGTGCCTTGTATAAGAATGTGTCCCAAGGTATTACAATTACTATTCTGCTCAATTTGAATTGCAAGGAAGAACCATGTGGTTTCTTGATTATGGATATTGTATTCCATAAGAGCATGATCAACAAAGTATGGATTAAACCAATAAGTGAAGGACATGCATTTTGCAAGGGTGATGGGTGGATCATCCTTGTGGGCAAGAAGATGCATGTGAAAATAAGTTGTCACTAATTTAGGAATAATACATTCCACTGTGTGGACTATCATGTGTTTCATGATAGTGATAGAGTGGTCATGCAAAGGCTGCTAATCAGGGAATGAGGCATTCCCATGTGTGGTTCATAATTATGGAAATTATTTCCATGTAAAGGTAAGGAAGTCTCATAGCTGAATGAGGTACAATTCCATATGATGGACCTTGAAAGGACTCTAGGTGGAGTTGGTAAGTGTTAGGAAGTGCAAGAAAAGTCAAGTGGACTTGGCTATAATTGTTCAAAGCAATTTGAGCAACAAGGAAATGTGAATAGAGAGTTATGGTAATGGTTGTAATTACTGAGGAAAGATACACGAGGCTACTAATATTGTTACAACAAAAGTTGGAGAATGATATCCATAAAGAAACCTTGATAAAAAGGGAAGTTTCTCACCCTAAACTATTTTTGTTATGGCATTATAATTATATGCCTAGAAAGTAGCAAGTATACATGCCATACATGAGTGTAAGTAGTGAATTGTTTCTTGGTGAGAAAATCACAACTAATGAACCCCTATGTAAGTTTCTAGAGAGGTCATGAAATTCGATCATATATGAGAAGGAAGAGGGTTTCCATGATATCATAAGGAATTGGAAAGGGAAAACTCCTTAACTCTTATGTTGCTATTATACTTATAATTTCTGATTTTTATATATAGATATTATGCATATGAATGTTGGAAATTCAAGAGATTATATAGATGAAATGTATATACACTAGTAGGCATATTAAGAGATAATGTGTTGTGTATGTGAAGCTGCCTATGTGTGCATATAATATTGCATATTAGTAAAAATATTAAGGCTTTACATATGCAATGGGCCACTGATCGTGGCTATTTTTGTTGATGGTAATGGTTGTAGCACCAAATAACATAGAAGAATGGTTGAATATGTTGATGATGACTTTGCATGTGACCAATAACATTATGAAGAGAGCTAGAACAGTAAATATATGATTAAGAGGTTGGTGAAAGTATTGGTAATCCTTGGAAAGAGGAAGTCCGATAAGATAACATCAGACATGTCCATGGTATCCGTGTAGGTAATGGTTTGTTTATGATTGATAGCACAAATGATGAAGTGGGATTGGGTAATACTCCTTTCAGCCATATTTTAATAATCATGAATTGTTTTGCATGAGATTTGGATGCACTAATGCAAAATTTATCTCACCGGGTATGGTGAGGTATGGGGTAGTAAGAGAAAGAATCCATATTCCCTTGATATATTTAGAGTTTGAATGCATCAATATGAATTACTATCATGCCATGTGTGTGTGTGGCTTATGAGTTTAATAACCAAAGTAAATGAGGAAATATGGTCCTGTTGTGGTAGTAAATTACATATGAGATAGTAATGGGTAAGGACGTAATGTGGTTGGAGATGGTAATGTTATAGTGATACAAAAATAACCCATGAAATCCTCATTGTTGTGAATATAGGATGAAACATCTTTTCCAACAAGAAGGGAGTGAGTGAACTCCTAATGTTTTGTTTCGGTGAAGAAGGAAGGAACCTAAGTAGTTAAGTAAGTGAGTGGGGAGATGGATGGGTATTGTGTTGGGGAATTAGATAGACCTTCCAAAACATCAGGGTGAAACACATGACATGACATTATGGTATCTGTGAATCAATGAAATATTTCATTGGGTGAATGTGCATTAAAGGATTATGCAAAACCATGTTAAGGAATGCATATATTTTGGTAAATGTGTGAGATGCATTATGTGAATGCATGGTTGTGAAATATGTTTTATTGCAATTGGAAGTAGTGGCAATTCTAATATCATTTCATGAGATGCTATGAGTGTAGAGAAAGGAATTGCATGAAGAAGGTAGTCATGCTTGAATGGCTATCGAATGCTCGGTTGGGAGGACAGAGTTGCATAGAAGGGATAGGATGGTGTAACCATGAGTATTGAATGTTTATTTGATTACATATATAATGTCATTGTACTATGCAACTTTATTATGATAATGGTGCATCTAAGAGAATGCATTTCACTATAAATGAGATATCAGCAGTTGATAGTGTTAGATTTATTGTGTGTTATAATTCCAATATAGTCGAGTGATTTTGTAAATGCTGCAATGAAATGATTATATGCATAGTTACTCACAATTTGTTTGGATAATTAAATAGACTGCATGTATACTTGCCTTGGGTATGGAAATGAGTGTAAGTCCACATGGAAGAATGGAAGCTACCATGTTCAAAAAAGACAAACACTATGAGATGGATATCATGGTTATGAAAATTGATTTATGTAGGAAAATAGAGTTACAAATTTTAGATCTGAATATTTTGTTAATAATTGGAAATGATTGTTTGGCAGTTTGTCAATTATGTCAAGAACAAATGTGGTAAGTGGATTTCCGGGCTATGGAATCTAATGAAAAAATGTGAGGGGTAGTGTGCTGCCACATAAAAGAGAGAAACGATATGAGCATAGACCCATGGCTAAGAGGACTCATTGTAGTAAGACGATATGGCCTACAAGATCCAAAAAACATGAGGATGATCTCATGGTGAAATGAACCTAATTTATGTAAGAAGCATAGTTGTAAATTCATATTTGAATCGAGTTATTAACATTGTTGTTTTTTTGGTTGCTTGTGTAAATGTGTTAGGAAGACATGCACTCTATCATGCAAGAGCCAAATTCCATGAGAAGAATCTCATGCTTGGAAAAATTAGTTTCTGTGAGAAAAATCACTGGAACAGTCATGATTGAAATCATTATGATAAATATCTCATGGGAATAGGATGGAATGTGTTATGATTCAACTATAAGCTTTTATTTAAGAATTTAATGATATATCATGTGAACTTCATGCTTGTATGTAATGCAGGTGACATGGTTAAATTACTCCAGTGGGTCATGTGTTGGTTGTTGAAGTTGAAAGTGCAAAGAAAATATGAGAGTGTCTTGGGTTTGAGAACCCTATGAAATCCTTGCATGTGATGTCTCTTCGCAGTGTTTCTAAACCTAGTAAGAGCATGGGTACTCATGAGGATCACATGGGTGCTGGCAACCATTCTATGCTCACACTAAAGAGTACTGGAAGGGATGGATACACCTGAAGGATTATGGAGAAGAGAAGGGGCACCATCCTTATGTTTTGTGAGTGGGTATTATGGGGTCATGCTAGCCTAAATTTGAGTGAGTTACCTATGGAGTTCTTGGAGGGAAAAAATAGTTTTCATAGGAGAAACGACCATGTAGATGTATCCCTTTTGTTTCCTGATAAACCCAGTTAGCGCACTAGCTTCACACTGGTCATGGAATTTTATGGCACAACTAGCATGTTGGACAAAAATTTGTTGTGCATGAATACCTAGGTGATTCGAGGCTTGCAGAAACATGGTTAATTTTCTATGCACACCCTAAAGAGCACTGGAAAGGGTGGGTATGCTAGAGATATTGTATAGAAGAGGTACAATCCTTTTGTTAGGTGGGGTAGGTATTGTAGGTGTCATAGTTGTTTGAATTCAAGTGGGATACCTACAGATATGCATGATGTACTTTCTTTTATTTCCTAATAAACCCATAATAGGTGTTGGATTAGAAATGGCTGTTGTATGCTTGATAAACCCAATCGGGGAGATGGATTAGCAAATTGAATGCTAAAATAGTTGGATTAAAATATTGATAAACCCAGTTGGTGTAGTGGCTTGGCATTGGATATTAGATGTTGAGGCGTAACCAGTGTGTAGAAATTCGGTTACCTTTTGAACACCCTGAAGAGCACTAGAAGGGGTGGGTATGGTCAAGAGGATATAAAACAGAGAAGAGGTACCATCCTTATGTTGGGTGGGGTAGGCCTTGTGTGTGCTAGAGTTGTCTGAAGTCAAAGTAGGATACTTATGGATCTAAGTCAAGATGCTTATGTAGATACGTGTTTGGTTATTTTGCAACCTTTTGTTGATTAATGTGAATGCACATGTGTATATGCTTTGGCTATTGGTTTTAGACTCCTATAAGGGATTCATTTTATGAGAAAATATCTGACATGTGATTGGATCATTATTTAAACATAGGTATTCTTGAATGCAAGGACCTTGAAGGAATCTTAAGGATGTAGTTGGACATGTGGATGTCATGAAAAATCTCAATATGAGCAGTTGAATATTGGAAATAGATCCAATGGGTTCTAATGCAGAGAACTAAATGTATGATGTGAACAGCTAGACGCTGAAGGAATTGCAAATGCAACTAAGACATGGACAACACCAAAGACTGTGTTATTCTAAGGGGTAGGGTATGTAATGTCACCGGTTTTGACTTGGAATGTATTTGACCAAAATCATGTAAATTCACTAGAGTGGATTCCTAGTGTGGAGATGAAGGCCAAGGCCTGACTAGTGAATGTCTAGGCCTATATGAGATGAATGTGTATTGGAATACTTGGTTGGATTGTATTGATAACCCTAAAATGTATGTGAATGTGATGACAATATGAATAATTAAATGGTCTAGGCAGGGTTGTGTAAGGTGCACCAAAGGGGTTATGATTCCATAAGAGGGAAGGAGGAGAGGGGGTCTAAGGGAGACCAAGCCTTTCCTACCAAGTGTTAAGCTTATAATTCACCCAATGTTGCAATGTGTAAATTGAAGAACTTACCAAATGCTTCCCTGTGTCTTGATGAGCCAATTATCTACCTTACTAACTATGAACCCAATCATTGAATGTAGGTGGGTGATGTAGATGTAAAATAAAATAACACCGTTAGTGAAGTATGCGATTGACTACACCTTATGAAAAAAGAAATATCAACTCGTATCTCTTGGAATTCACCTTTCATGTGATGAGATATTCATTCATTCACACTAGCATTGCATCCATTCATTCTCTCTCTCGGGAACATGAATCAATCATCCACCCTTATAGGGATAAGAGAGGTGTAGAAAACTCTCTAGTGTGAGCATGCATGAGGCATGTAGACGCATGCAGAGGAATTCTATGAGAACGTAGGTGTTATTGTGTTCATGCAGGAGGCATGGGAAGATGAAAAACTTTCTCATGTCTGTGGGTGATGTGTGTTAAACTCGAGCTGAATTGGGATAGAGTGATCTTAGTTTGAGGTTTTTTGGGAGAAGATTTGGGTCATGGGATGAAAAAATAACCTGTAACTATCGCTTCACCTCAGTGGAATCATAGTTTGAGGTTTTTTGGGATAAGAGTGATCTTAGTTTGAGGTTTTTTGGGAGAAGATTTGGGTCATGGGATGAAAAAATAACCTGTAACTATCGCTTCACCTCAGTGGAATCATAGTCTAGATAGAGGGTTCCCTCTTAAGATGAAAGAATATAGGTGAGAAGTGGTCTATGGTTGGGTGGAAGAGCATCTTGTTGCTGCTGCAACTACCACCACAACAAAATTTAGCATTTTTTTAGGGCCCCCCTTTTTGAAGTTTATTTTTTGCTTCTTAGGCCTTTTGACTTTTTGAGATCTAGAATTTATGATTTGTTTCATTATTGGGAAAGTTTCAATTTTTGTTTTTTTCTCTAGGTCAGAAAAGTTCCTTGTGAGTCACTATAGTGGATGCATATTCATAATCCTCCCACCACAACTAATGGTATTTTGAGTTTGGAGCCTCTCTAGCAGCTGATATTTATATGGTGCTTCATTTTTTTATGGAGCCACTGAAGCAGAGGTTTACTGAGAATATAACCGCAATAGAGGACCAATATTGCTTATCAAATCGCTAAAGAGGAAGATGTGTCCGGAGCGAAGTTAGGTCATTTTTCTCCCCGCTGCATTGGAGGATTTTGGAGACCCACACTGCAACGATGTGTCAAGTTTTCATTTGAATATCGAGATGTTCCCATTGCATTTTGTCCCAATTCGACAGAGAAGTTCAAGTCTTGGAGCCACTACGGCAACTGTTGTCCATTTTTCTCTTTGATGTTGTTTTGACCGTCAAGCCGCAAAAGGAATGTGGGCATGTTGTGGGTTCTGAAGCTGATGGTTACAGTTGTGTTGAGGTTTTTCAAGACACCATTTTTGGGGCTTTTCTCAAGTCGACTTATCTGAAGGCACCCGATGCGTCATGTCTTAGCACTAGAAGCATTTAAACCTTGTGTGTGCCAGTTTTAAAAGCTTTACCAACCATCTTAATTGACCTTAAACCCTGGAATGTCTATTTATATGTCGTTGGAGGGGGTTTTTACCATTTTTGTTTTTACAGTGAAGTTTTTTAAAGCTATTAACCACGATTTGCTATCCTGGTCGAGAGTGTGCATAATTAGTGGAGATTTCTGCTGAATCTCATGTGGCACATCTGCCCAAGCATCCATGACTATGTATCTAGTGTGTCTCCTAACAGGTAGGTTTTATGTATGCCTACTGTTGATTGGTGATTTATGTGATTTTAAAGCTGTCAGTTGTTGGTTTGTTGAGAGGGGGTGGGTAGGTTTTCATTTTAGATTTAAAAAAGGCTCTCCCCTTGCATTTTTAGGTTTCTTCATTTTCTTTTAGGTTTCAATATCACCTTGGCCTCCCTACCTTCTCTTAGAACTTCACTAGTTCATACGGAGGCATTTTTTCCCCCGACCTGTTAGATCATGCTGAGTCTCCATAGGTGCCATATTTTCTCTCACATGGAGCTTACCTGGTTCTTTCCGTTGGGAGTTAATAGAAGTTGTTGTCTTCCCATTTCTAGCAAACCTTTTAATTTTTGGGTATGGTGTAGTATCTCCCCACTACGAGAGGTTGAGATTGGTGTTTTGAGTCTAGGGAAGCACCACCTGCAAGCTATGAGCCCCGTAAAGTTTGTGTTTGTGGGAAGAGGGTTTTCACCTTGATTTATTTCCCATTTTGCAAGGCCAGGAGTGTCCTAGTCAGGGCTTGCAATGTCTCAAGGTTTCCATTACCAAAGTTTTCCCTCACTGAGCTAAATGTTGTTTTTTTTGTCCCAATGGGTGAGAAAGGTAGAGTAAGGCAGGTTGCTGATGATGTTTTTAAAAGTGGATGCCTAGCATTTCATAACATTTTATATTCTTGAATGCATAGTTGAGTTAATTCAATAATGTGAATACTAAAACATGTTTTGTTGTTGCAGTCGCAGCTTATACCCAATGGAATGACAAAGAAGATGAAGATCATAGGCTGTGACTCAGATACAAAAATCTCACCCACACCAAGGGTGGAGTTAATATATGAAGATACAAAGCCAGTAACAAGAGCAGAACCCAAATTTAAAGGGGGGAAAATATACCATATGCTTGTAGAAAAGAGGGTTCCAGAGGTAGGGTTTGAAGACCTAGCCCTGTATGACAACATATTAAGGTTTGGGATCACCAAGGTGTCTACTAGACTATAAATGTTTCCTTGCGTAGAGGTCATCGGATGGATTCTACATAGAGTGGATTTAGTAGGGAAGATAATGAACAATGTGTAAGACAAAGGATTTGCATCTTTCACACCTGGATTTACTACCAAAGCATACAACCTACCGACATCCGAGATTAGCATCACAACTAGATGGGTAAAACATCTAGAGTTTGATTACATAGCTACAACAAAAATGATGGTAGCTGAAGGGAAGACTTTCAGGAACAATCAATCTGGGGAGTACGGAACTGCTCATTTACGTACCCCATATAGACTGATAGTATTAATGCTGAAAAGGATTTTTGGCAGGGATGATGGTAGAACTCTCAATTTTGGATGGATCCCACTGATATACTATGTGTCTGTAACACCCTAGTTTTAACCCCATTTGCATTGAATATACATGATACATATATTGTAAATAATCATGGTGAGTAGCTAAAGGCAAAAGCCCCACCATCGATTTGGTTATGTTTTGTTTCGGATTGGAATGGTCACTGTTATACCAAAATCCTATCACCATCATGTGATAAGGCCTTTGAAATACCTACTTGCCTTGAATCCTAGCTTTTGGAGTGAAGACTAAATTTTTTTTTATTATCAATCGGTCATACAAATTCCCAGCACCGCACATGCCCCTTTATCCAAGAGCGGTATCCCTGTTCGCACTACCTTTCATTGATTGTCCACAAGCGGTGCCACTGCCCATTTCCCTTGACCCATAGGGAATTATTACCAGAACCGCTTTATCATAGAAGGAGAAGTGAGGTACTTTGGGTAAAAAGGGAAAAAGAGAAGTTTCTCAAGGCTTCTAGATGATAAGCCTTGAGATATCCCTTATCCCTATTGTTGTGGGTTGGTTGAGCTTGAGATCCCTCATCCTAGGATCTTAGAGGTGACCTCGCCCACTAATTTCTCAACCATCTCTATCCATTAAAGCCCTATAAATATGAGCTCATAGCCATGGATGAGGGGAGAACATTGAAGGTGTTGTTATGCTATTGGATTGATTATTGGCCCAAGATCATTTGGAGAGAGCATAGAGATCTAGAGTCAGAGATTTTGGGAATGAAGAGCTAGTTTCATGGAGATGCATGTCAACACTAAGGCTTGGTTGTAAAACTATTCATANATATTGTTGATGTTTGATTTCAGATATATATTGCTAGATTCCTTAGTCACTAGCATATATTAGTAGATCATATTCTGGTTGCTTTGATTTGTTTCGTGTTGAGCTTGATTGCAGGTACACAGGTGGACTATCAAAGCCTTGTATTCCAGATATCTACAACGTCTAGGGAGAGTTATCAGCCTCTGTGATCTAATTTTTTTTGGATCTGAACCATTCAGACCAGCAAAACACCTTGTTGTCCGTAGGAGGTGAAATATTTCAGCTAAGAAATCTGGCAACTCTGCTGGGGAATAGTTGTATTCAGTTCTGATCTTCCTCAGTCTGCAACTCTTGTCTGAATCCAGGCTCTGTTTTCTTCAACTCTTTTCAGTCAGATCTACTTTTTGATTTGTATTATTTGGGTTTGAAATTTCCAGATCTGTTCAGATCTGAGTCATTTCATTTTTTTATGCTCTGTTATCAGATTCAATTCGATAGTATTTTCCTTGATCTAGTCTTTTTTTTATCTAATCCATCATTCTCTTTTTTGTTTTGGCCATCTACAGGGAACCGCGGCCATGCTTTGTACAAGGAGTGGTGCCACCGCTTGAACATAGTGAGTAGTACGTGGTGCCACTACCTGTATCTAGTTTGCAAGGAGTGGTGATGCTTCGGAAACACTCTTACAACACGTACGAAGCACGGTACCAGGAAGGCATTAGTCCAAAACTCTTTTTCCTCATTTTTCTTTTGCAAAAATTTGGAATTTTGATTGCTTTCAGTTCTATTATCAAGCCTGTGTTATTGAATCTGATGTGTGTGGCTTACTGCTTTGATGGTTTAAGATTGATTTGAGTGGAATTTCAAAAATTTGTTTAGTCTTTTTTATTCTTCATCCGCTTCTTGCTTGTTGGTTTTGCTTAAAGAAGGATTTCTTGTTTTCTAAAAGTTAGGGTGCTCATTGAACTCTCTTTTCATTACATTTACTGAAAGAAGAACATTATATTAGCTTCTAGATTTCATTTCTTGCTTGCATAGTAAACTTATTTTTCCTTCCTTCAAAAAAGAAAAGTTTTGCTTGAGATTAGGACATCATATTTGATTGTTGGATTTGGGTTTTCTGATTGGATTTATAAGCTTTCAAGACCTTTATGATCTTTTATCTCTCATGCATATAGGACTATCTCGATCAAAATATAAAAAAAAATGGTAGTTTTAAGTTATATTTGCTTATGTTTTTAAGAAATTTGAAAAGTTAGAGTGCATTGGCATATAGGTGTGCTTAGTGTTGTTCTTCTAGGAAAATTGATTCTCACCCTTCCCATTTACTTTCGAAAAGAAGAATTTAGTTTTTAAAAGTATTTTCTTGTCTTTGATTTGATGTTCATGACTGTTGATTGGAATGATTTTTGGTTTTGAAACAAAAGAAAAACACTCTCTTCCCTCCCGTAAGTAGGCATATTGAATGGTAAAGTGAAAATTTGCACGAGCATATTGCATGGTTTTACTTTTCTATCAAAACATCATGCATTCACCTAACCATGCAAGTTAAAATTAATGGTAGTTGTAGGTTAAAATTTACGTAGTAACTAGAGTGATAGGTTAGAGACGTGTTCGGGTGTCATAAGACATAGGAGCCATCATTATTTTTCAGCATTACATCTCGGGACTCATGCAGTTCTTCCACTTACCATCAGTATATCGAATGACCTTTCACATACCCTTGAGGTATATAGAAAGGTACTTCATGTACTCAATTGTATATCGGAAGGCCCCTTGTGTATGGTTATGCATTAGACAGCACTACTACCGATTCGAGCTTCCACGTACCTTGAGTATATCGGGAGACCCCACTAGAGTACCTTATCTATTTGAGAAAATCCCTTTGGCCATATTGTTTGGAGCCATACACCAAAACAAAATTCAGGGAGATTACTACGCACGTACCCTCAAGGTATATCGCGAGTGGCACCTGCTTGACAATCCTAGTGAGAGACCTGACTTTTGAGCTCCTCCTGTCATTTTAAGTCTGCTTGGTTTGACCTATAGTTTGAGTAGGGAAGTGTTTTGGTGTGTTTTTTCTAGATTTTTAGACCCTAGGTTAGATAGGAACTGTACACACTGGCTGAGTTAAGACAGTCTAGGAGAGTACGGGGCTTGCCACCTGATTTTACTCCTGCTTCAGGAGAAAATCCAATGGAAGCTATCGACCAAGTAGCTGCTACCACCTCCCAAGTGGGAGATAATGTGGTGGTGGAAAGTGGAGTACCATATTCTTCACACTCACCTCCCTTGGTCCAATAGCCTTCCCAGGAAGATTCATCGTTCCATCCTCCCTTGGAAGGTCATGTTGATGATACCCATATGGACTTTGGTCCTAATGCTCCTTTTTGGGAGACACCTATTGGACAGGCCATTGCCTCATTTGGCACCCATGTAAGTTCTCCTGAAAATGAAGAAGAGCATAGGCAATACTGTGCTGCTATCCTCCGTGCATAGGAGGTAGAAAATAAGATTGATAACCTATTAGGTTCTTCATCAATTCCTTCCACATTCCTTCCTGTGGGATATCATTCACTACCTGATTCTATGAGACCCATTGAACCGATTATAGATCGTCCATTAACAACCCATAGCCTAGGTCAAATTTCCACCCCTATCACTGCTTATGTTATGTCTGCTCCAAATCCTCCCAGGTCTTTTGCATTTGGAGTCCAACCTTCAATTCCTGTTTCGTCGGTACCTTTTAATGCCGGGTGGTAAACCTTGGCATGACCTACATTATCTGATACCAGAGTTGTACCTAGTCAAGAGCATACCTCTAACTTAGAAACATCTACAGCTTTTTTCCCTCCCACCCACACTAATGTGGTAAATCCCCCATCTAGTTCAGGTCAGACGTTGGGGGCACAACCTGTTACCATTCACTCTTCTAGTGGTTATGGTTATCAGATACCTGTAGGTAACCATCCATCCAATCCTGCTGGAATTCCATACCCTAGCAACACTTTTAAGCCATGGGGGAAACCCAACTGGTCTTACATGCTAGCCATGGGAGGGATACCTATACATACTGGAGGAGGTGTGGGAGGACCACCTTATGGAGGTCCTCCCCTTGGGGGCCTAATGGTATTGGAGGATCTGGAAGTCCTCCTCATGGCCTTGGTGGTCCTAGTGGTCTTGGGGGACCTGGTGGATTTCCTCCTTATGGCTCTGGAGGGTCTGGTGGCCCTCCACCTAGTTATTCTGATGGCTTTGGAGGTTTTCCACCTCCAAGAGTTTTCAGAGGGTCTGGTGGTCTGCCCCCTCGTGCTCCTAGTGGTCCTCCTCCTAGAGGCCCTGGTGTTCCTAGCGGTCCTAATTCCAGAAATCAACCCCCCATGGGCGGATGTTTTGGTAGTTCTTCCTCACAGAAACCTGTTTATCAGTCTACCTATGGCCCTACTGGTAATTACATGCCATCTCAATATTATCAGTATGTGTATCCCAATAGACAATTACCTTTCCTAGAAACTTTGGACTTGCCTAATTTGTCCAAGTTGATTAATGATCCCATTCGACACAATCCCTCGTGGCCTCCCATTCCGGTAAAGTTACCATCGGATATTCCGAAATTTGATGGGAAGCAGGGTGAAGATCCACAGAACCATGTCATGAATTTTCATTTGTGGTGTTCCTCCAACTCCCTCGTGTATGATTCTGTTCGGTTACGACTCTTTCAGTGAACTTTGACCGGTACGACCACAAAGCGGTATATTGAACTCCCACAACATTCGTTTGTGGATTTTGTCTCATTGGCAACTGTATTTCTTACACACTTTCAGCTCTCTATTCATTATGAAATAGGCACTGATATTTTAAATTCTCTGTGACAGAACACATCCACCCACATTTCTAATCATATTCATGAGTGGAGAAGGTGGAGAAGGATTATTAAGGCCCCTATTCCGGATCAGTTGTTATCTGACTGGTTCAATAAGTCCTTGTTGCCTCCTATTACCCGAGATGTGGCCATGGGTGGTGCCATTACCGAAGAGCAGGCTATTAATTAGGCTCGGTACCTAGAATTGGTTTATTCCTAGTCTGAGACTCTTTATGACCTGATTCCTCAAGCTCCTCGCCCCAGCACTGACCCTGCCAAGCCACCAGCAGAAGTACCTTTTGATGGGATTGTTGGTTCAATCCAGTCCCCATCCGTAGTGAAACCTGCCAAGCAAAATCAAAATGCTACTCCTTCAAATCCCAAGGTTTTTGCTAAGGTCAATTCTATTCAAAGTACTCAAACCTCGGGTAATAAAAAGAAAGGTAAAAATCGAAATAAAAAACCTGGAAACCAACAGGAGACCCCAAAATCAACCAATAATGACAACGACAAAGGGAAAAGGAAGGCTAAATATCCTTTTCTTTTGTGCATTGGTGACCACTTTTCAAAGGAGTGTCCCCATTGGGATGAAATCTCCCAGTTTCTGAAGTCTAATCCTGCACCTGCAATACTTACAGATCCCTTTCCCTCTCAACAACAACTGGTAGACCACATGTCTAACTAAGGTAACTCTAGTTCATCAGAGGAAATTCATATGATGTCCTCAGATACCATCCATTTGCAAATTCAAAGCCAAAATTATGATAAACCCACAAATTAGAAAGAAGATCAATCTTCTTCAGGGAAATCTCCCCCTAATAGTTCTCTGGAATCCTCATCTACTATTCCCTTGTCTATCGAGAAGCCTACTCTCAACATGATTTTGAGCCCACCAAAGAGTACTCTTTGAAAGGCTATCTTTAATCCCAATGCCTGAGCTGCTCAATTCTATAATGTGGTTGAAGATCTCGCTCAGGAACCTTGTGCAATGTCTACCCTAGAAGTACTCCAAAGTTTCCCTATACAACGCAAGAACTTGTTGACTGCATTAAAATCCGTAGACCTGGATAACACTAACTTGATTCACTTCAATGTTGAGAACTGTAAAAATAGATTACCACATAAACTTTCTTTTCAGATCATTACAAAAGTAGTGGGAAAGAATTTTTTTTGAACGGTACTAGATGAAGGAGCTTTGGCCTCGGTATTATTTCTGACTTGTTGGAAATATCTTGGCACTCCCAAGCTTTTTACATCACCTACGACCCTTAAAGCCTTTGATGGATGGGGTTGCCAACCCCATGGCCTCATACCATCCCTCGTGGCCGAGCTAGGGAGAAAAACTATTTCCATCCAAGTAGAAGTGGTAGACACCCCTTTGGATTATAACCTCCTTTTAGGAAAGAATTGGTTCTATGCCATGAATGTTGTTGCTTCAACAATATTTCAAACGGCCCAATTGCCACATCTCGAGAGAATTGTTACCATTGAATAGCTTGATTTCTGTACATCAGATGTTACTACCTCCATGGCTAATAACATCCCCATGTTAAGTCAGTCCCCTCCTCCTTACTAGTCGATTGGGGTAGGTATGCTAAAGGATTCACCCCTTATCGGGATTTTTCCCTCTACTCCTCCTAGCACGGATACCGCGATGGTACATATGATTGACTCATTTGATATTGATCCCTAGGGCCAAAATGTTGTTGATTCCACCTCGTTGAGTGCACACGAAGATATGTATGACAGCATTCAAGCTTGTTTCGATGATCCCACTGATGACATTCATTTAGTGGCTTCGAATCCTTACCATTTACCGTACTAGTTAGAACCTCCTCTTCCGATTCTAGACTATCTCTCCATGGATTTTCATTTCGACGAGTCCATTATAGAGATCATGAATACAGATGAGCCCATTTGGGAGGATCAGCATCATAGATCCATGTTCCTCCCCGATACTAGTTCGGGAAGCCATGATTTTGCATCCTTGTTTCCTACTAATATTGTCAACGTTTCGTAAAGTCCTATATTGTTGCAAGACACAGATTCTGAAGGAAACTTTTGCAACATTACTTAGACAAACCCAATTGACATATCAGCCAAGCTTGATGTTATTGAGCATGTTCATGTTGGGAAAAACAGCTCCATAGATGAATCTGAAGCATATAAGGCACTTTTTAAGGAATTCCATGATATTTTTTCCTGGTCCTATGAAGAGATGCCGGGGATTGACCCTTCCATTGTGTTCCACGAGATTAAAACTTATCCCATGGCTAAACCTGTCAAGAAGAAACTTAGGCAAGTCCATCCTAGGAAGGCCGCAGCTATTAAAGTTGATATTGAGAAACTTCTGAAAGTTAGTTTTATTTATTGTGTACCTCAAACGGAATGGGTATCGAACGTTCTCCCTGTCAATAAAAAGTAGGGCACCATTAGATTCTGCATTGAATTTAGGGATTTAAATAAACCTTGTCCCAAGGACAACTTTCCTACCCCGCACATCGATCAGATTGTTGAAAATTGTGCTGGAAGTGTCATCTTTTCATTCATGGATGGCTTCTTCAGCTATAATCAGATTGAGATATTGCTCTCTGATCAGCATAAGAATCCATTCATTTTCCCATGGGGAACCTTTGCATATAATAAGTTACCTTTCGGCTTGAAAAATGCTGGAGCTACGTTCCAGTGTGCGATGTCCTATGCATTTCATGACATTAAACATATTGTTGAACAGTACCTTGACGACCTCCCTACTCATTCATAGCGATGGGAGGACCATCATGGTCATCTTAGAGACATATTCCTGAGATGTCATCATTATAATATACGGCTCAATCCGCATAACTGTGTTTTTTGCGTTGAGACGGGACATCTGCTTGGCTTTGTGGTATCTAAAGATGGCATCTGGATCGATCCTTTGAATAGTTCCACTATCATTAATATACCATCCCCAACCAACATCCTTGAACTCCAAAGTTTGCAGGGGAAGGCAAACTTTCTCTGTCGTTTTGTGTGCAATTTCGTCGAGAAAATGCATGGTTATATGCGTCTCCTTAAGAAGAACACTCCATTCTTCTGGGATGACCAATCCCAATGTGCCTTTGATAATATCAAGCATGCTCTAACTCATTCACCCGTGATACACCCCCTGGATTATTCAAAGGATTTTTTCTTGTATATTTCTTCCTCCGCTACTACCATCGCTATGGTTTTAGCGCAGGACAATCTCCACGGTCAGGATCATGTGATTTATTATGTCGGTAAGAATCTTATTGATTCTAAAACCTGTTATTCACATGTGGAGAAGCTATATTTGGCCACGGTCATTGCTGTGAAAATATTCCGTCACTACATTTTTCTTCGTAGTACCACCGTATTGGCAGACTAGAACCTGATGTACTACATTCTGACTCATCAAGTACTCGGGGGCAAGTACTCCCATTGGATCATTATCCTTTAGGAGTTCGATCTCGAGTTTTCCAAGGCTACATCAAAGAATCCTTGGTTTTTTCAGAGCTTATATGTGACCTTCCCTGTGCTACCACAGAATCTGAGCCTAGTGATTCATTTTCAGATGAATTCCTGTTCCTAATTAGCACTAATGATCCTTGGTATGGAGATTTGCTGATTTATCTCCATACCTAACGTTTTCAACTACATCTATCTTGCGATGATCGTCACCGCATCCGTAACCACGTGAAGTACTATCTTATCTTAAATGATACCTTGTATAGATGAGGGATCGATTCCATTCCCCGGTGATGTCTCACTCATGAGGAGGATGAACATGTGTTGAATGATTGCCACTCTGGAGCATGTGGCGGTCATTTATCTGGGATGGCTACAGCCCAGAAAATCCTTCGCGTTGGCTATTTCTGGCCTTCTGTCTTCAAAGACTATCATGAGGCTGTTAAGAAATGCCCACCTTGCCAACATTTTTATCCCAAAAAGTGCACCCATCCTGATCCGCTTCACCCCGTCATTGTCGTTGGCCATTTTTCCAAATGGGGAATTGACTTCATGCATTTTAAGCCTACCTCAGCCGAGGGGCATGGTTACATCATCATAGCCGTGGATTATTTCACGAAATGGGTTGAGGCCATGCCTACATACGTAGAAGATGGTAATACTACCACACTCTTCTTGTTCAATCATATCATATCTATATTTGGAGTTAGGCAATCCATCGTCATTGATCACGGATCTAATTTCCGTAGTCAAATGATGGAGGAATTGAGTGCCAAGCTAGGTTTTTCGCCATGAAAACTCTACATCATATTATCCGCAAGCTAATGGTCAGGTAGAGGCCATCAACAAGGTTTTGAAAACTATGCTTCATGAGATGGTTGGAGATCAGAAATCCAATTGGCATCTCATTCTTTTTTTCTCTCTTTGGGCTTATCGAACTTCCGTGAAAACAGCTACTGGTTTCACACCATTCCAGCTTCTCTATGGACTTGAAGCTATCTTTCCAATCCAATGCCAGATTCCATCTTTACAACTTGCCGTCGAACTTCTCCGAGACACTTCCGAAGAGGAAGCGAGATTTTTGTACTTAAATAACCTTGATGAGACTCGTAGAGATGTTGCCTTGGCTAATCAAGCACATAAGAAATGCGTCAAGGCACATTATGCCAAATTCATTCAGCCTCGTATTTTCAACAAGGGTGACCTAGTTTTGACTTATGACCAGAGATATGATAAGCTAGGGAAGGGTAAGTTCAAGTCCATGTGGTATGGACCTTTCATTATTTCCAAGGTGTTAGAGAAAGGAGCGAATGAGTTAGTTGATTATGATGGAATCCCTTTGGGGAAACCTCGCAATGGGTTGTACCTGAAAAGGTACTATGCCTAGGTTTTCTCGGATGGTATCTTGTATATATGTATATTGATTGAATTTCAGTCTGCTTTCAGCATTTTCAAGATGGTTTTGAGTTTTAGTGTCCACGTCTGTTTATACCATGTTTTGGTCATGCAGATGGATTTCTACGGCTTTGTTGATGGTGCTTGCTGCCACACCTTGAATCTCGCCTCAGCTGCTTGGGTTCTCTATTCCCCAACTAAAGATTTGATCAGTTCAGGAGCGGTTTGTTTAGGTCCCGCTACTAATAACATCACCGAGTATGAAGTGGTCATCGGTCTTCTGACTAAAGTTTCCTCCCAGGATGTCTATGATCTAGTAGTTTTGATGGACTCTTAGCTCGTGGTTTGTCATTTAAACCATGTCTACACCATTAGGAACCTGGTGCTCCTCCACCTCTTCCAAAGGGTACGTTTCTTAGAAATATCTTTTGGAACCATTACATATAGGCATATCGCTAGGGAACATAATGTAGTTGCTGATTCATTGGCTAATTACATCCTAGATTTTCATATTGCCCATTCATGGCGTTAAATCAAACATGTTACATTGTAAATAAACATTTAAAACACATAGAACTCATAGAAAATGCATTTATCCATTTGAAATGTATAAACACCATGTAAAAGTCTGTATATATATATACAAAAAAGTTTTACAAAAATAGGTCTTGAGACCTCATCTGAAGCATGTAAGCTTTCAGGAAAAATCATCATACAAAAAATTCTGAAGCTATCAGCTTTCAGTATATATGTCTCATCCACTAATGGTGCTCATGATAGCACATCATTGCTCAGGCTACCCTGCATAATATTCTGTTGAACTGGCCTGGTACTCCCACCGTAGATCTCTGATATCTAGTCGGGAGGTCATCTATGTCAGCATCTAGGATGTCCAGAGTCAACCTCTCTAGGTTCTCCTCTAGCTCCCTAGTGATATCATTACCCTGTGGCATGAAGCGAGCTCTGGCTCACCTATCTAATGGAGATGCTCCTCCAGGCCTTGCTGTTCCAACATCTGCATGAAGACAAATAGGTCTCATCAGTTATCATAAAAAATTTAAAACATAAAAAACATAAAAACATTTTCCATTGTTAGGGTTTCTTGCTTCTTACCAATGTGACCCCACTACCCTCCAGGTGGGGGTGGTAGGTCAGGATCACCTGTAAAATCTATGCCCGCATAGGCATAGTCCTCAACCATGAGCATCTGATCTCGCATCCATCTGAAGAACGCATCACCGAACTTCACTTTGCCTCTACCCGCTCCTGTGTGAGCCATGACCTGGACCCACCTCAGCATACAGGGGTCTCGTACTCTTAGACTCCTGAAAGTCACCGGGGGTCTCATCTGGGGGACCCGCTCAAAGAAGAAGCAAGCTAATATGGAACCAAAGCTGAACTACTTCAGCTCTCCCTGCCGACATTTAGTCAGTTGATCCTTGAAGATTTGAAGCAATGCTTCCACCCAGTTGAACACCGTAGGTGCCATATCCTCTAGGGCATACATCATATGTGCCCACTTTACACCCTAGCTCCCTGCCACCCTCTGCATGGTGAACAGAACAATCCGTAGACCCTTGTCTGTCACTGCCCTGATGGGGATTTTCTTCCCCAACGTGCCTGTACCTGGTACACAGTGTCGATCTATGAGCTCTCTGGTGGTCATGTCCCCACCACAAAAACCTGTCAGTGAGATGGGGGAACCCCATCTTGATAGGCCAGTTAGGAAGTAGATATCCTCTACCTCCACTATAAGTATATGTGCCCCCACCTCAAAATATTGTTGTTCTAGATTCCACATTATCATTATTTGTTCCAGTAGTCTCTCATGGGACACCATGCTTGGTGTCTGGAAGAACTTTAGGATCCCACCGTTTCTAAGTGTGGCAATACAAACTGGATTCCTTTCAGCAGCAGCATCCTCATCATCATGTGTTCTTTCCTTCCATATCACCATATTTTGGAAGCCTAGACCTACTAAAAACAACAATGGTATGCATTAATATCATCCTTGAGTCATTGCAAATCAAAACTTATGAATAAATTATGCCCATATCACTTGTTTAACTTCTCCACGGCCAGCACCGCCTGTGCCCTGTTGGAGACAGGCGGTGGCACCGCCTGTCCACCATATTTTTGGCATAGTTCTTAGGTGGTACCACCTATCCCACAAGGGGTAGCCGCGGTGCCCACAAATTGGATTTTAGGGCTTGCCAAATAGGCCTAAAACCCCACCAAATCCCAAAATAAAAGCTATGAAATGAAAGATAAGTGTCTTAGCTATTACCTGCAACCGACGAGACTGAAAATAAACGGTGGGAACTCCCAGTATCAGCTGTGGAAGATATGGCTAGAAAATGCTCCAAGTGCTCTCTGCTAGAGGTAAATAGTGAAATGTTTGATTTTTTACTATTTACTTGCCTTATATAGACATTTTTTGGGTCTGACTTAGTATAGTTTTGATATTACATCATGTTCTAGTCAAAATCTATTTGTCATAATCCCTTAATGTTGATTTTGGATGCATTTAACACTTGTTTATGAGTCGTCCGCAGGTTGAATTTAGTAAAAGCTTTGGAAAGTTTGTTTATGGCTTTTTCGTACTTTCAAAAAATAGAAAAGGTCATCGAGCGTTTATTATGACACTTTGTCACGCTTGTTAAAATCTAGTATCAAAGTTTCGAGTCCAGTTCAAGTTTCTTTCCAGGCTCATAAAATATGACATTGTGTAAAGAAACGTCATGGAGTCTTCTTTTCGCATCTTGTTTTAGACTCCTTAAACATGAAAAGATAGTCGAGTCCATTTCTGAATATTTCCAGGCTCGTAAAAAGTGACATTATGTAAAGAAACCTCATGGAGTTTTCTTTAAACCCTTTTCAGACTCCCTAAATACGAAAAGATTGTCAAGCGATCTTTTAGGTTATCTCTTTCTCGGTTTAAGGCTCGTTAAAGTATTTGAAGAGTCGTCTGTTCGACGGTAGGTTATCTCTTTCTCGATTCGAATAGGAATATTTACAAGAAAGGAACACTCCAGCCAATCATGACTGGAAGAGTTCTCTAAGGTATGATTTTATACTTTTTCAGGCTTTAGAGACTAAATCATACAAAAAAGGACCCCCATGGAGTCTTCTTCTGTATTCATTCAGACTCTCTAAACATGAATGATACCGAGTTTTCTTTCAGTGGACTCATTAAATTAAACATTGAGAGACCCGTTTTGGGATCGAACCCCTCCTCTCTCAGGTTCATAAAACATATGAGACTGGACTTGTCTTCTAACAAGCTATACCGAGTGTTTGTTACCCTCTTTGAACATGTAAAACCGAAAAGAGGCACTCATCAATCATGATGGGGGAAATGGGAAGGGAATCATTTTGCAAATAATGGCAGTTGTTTGTCGTTACTTTTGAACATGGCACTTTTCTGCACAGTCATGTTAGTCAATTGGGTATTCAGCTGATCTCCGTGATGATGCACTTTCATGAGTCATGCTAATCCTTTGAGTCTTTCAAAAGAATGCATTGTCCACTGTCACATTGTGTATCTGTCCTATATAGTCATGCTTCCAAGTCATTTTGTTGTGTCGCCCGATGTTCAAAGGGGATCTGAAATTTTTTTTACCTCTCCAGTATACATAGTCTTTGTGTCAGTATCTTTGAGTCAGTCATATGGTTACTACATTCACATCATTCCAGAACTATGTTCCAAGTTTCGTGTCGTCGATGTGGGACTCATCATGGCCCTCCTTCGACGGGACTAGTCCCATCAACAACAGCTCATCATCCAGGAAATAGTCTTAGAAATAATATTTAGTACCTTGAGATCTGTATGCCTTAATGAAAGATTCTCTTGCTCTCGACATAGGTTCACATCATTGAACTTTGATCGATAGAATCAACTGGGTGTTCGACATCATGACATATATTCGCACTCAGTAGATTGTACTAGAGTACCTTGGGAATCATTGACATTAATGGTGATCTCGCTCACACATGTTAACGGTTCACATCATTGGCCGGTAATCAAGTGATTTCTACCATGTTCGACTTTAGATCATTGTAATCACATGGATAGAATCGTACCTTATGGAAGACAAGATGAAAACCCTAGGCATTTGTTTAAAAGTGCTCATTGCTTTTTCCCCAGGTTGCGATGGAGTTTTGTATATATAGCATGGATCCACATTTATATGGTCATGGCTATGCTCAAATTTGTGTCTGTATGACATAGATATATGCTGTATGTCTGGTATCTATGTCCAAGTTTGAGTCCTCTATCACATGGATCTACATTGTATTCTAGTAGCCATGCTTGTTTGTTCCACTCATGGATCTGCCTTGTATTGGTCTACATCTATGAGTTTGGTTACTTGTGTCTATGAGTCAACATATTGATGTACTACATATGCCTACTTGACTGCATACTTTGATCGATCCAACATTTTCATCTCCTGGCAATGACTTGTTCTCAAAGATCTCATTTATCGTATCACTCTAAGACTCATGCTTTGGGGGGCATCCTGTTATACCAAAATCCTGTCACCATCATGTGATAAGACCTTTGACATACCTACTTTCCCTGAATCCCAGCTTTTGGAGTGAAGACTAAATGTTTTTTTTTTATCAGTCTGTCATACAAATTCCCAGCACCGCACATGCCCCTTTATCCAGGAGTGGTACCCCTATTTGCACCGCCTTTCATCAGTTGTCCACAAGTGGTGCCACCATCCATTTCCCTTGGTCCATAGGTAGTTATTACCAGGACCGCTCTATCATAGAAGGAGAAGTGTAATACCCTGGGTAAAAAGGGAAAAAGAGAAGTTTCTTGAGGCTTCTAGATGATAAGCCTCGAGATATCCCTTATCCCTACTGCTGTGGGTTGGTTGAGCTCGAGATCCCTCATCCTGGGATCTTAGAGGCCACCTCACCCACTAATTTCTCAACCATATCTATCCATTAAAGCCCTATAAATATGAGCTCATAGCCATGGATGAGCGGAGAAAATTGAAGGTATTGTTATGCTATTGGATTGATTCTTGGCCCAAGATAATTTGGAGAGAGCATAGAGAGCTAGAGTGGGAACTTTTGGGGATGAAGAGCTGGCTTCATGGAGATGCATGCCAACACTAAGGCTTGGTTGTAAACTTCTTCATATTTATAGTGCAAGTTGATTTTCTGTCTCATATATATTGTTGATGTTTGATTTCAGATATATATTGCTAGATTCCTTAGTCACTAGCATAGATTAGTAGATCATATTCTAGTTGCTTTGTTTTGTTTTGTGTTGAGCTTGATTGCAGGTACACAGGTGGACTATCAAAGCCTTGTATTCCAGATATCTACAGCATCTAGGGAGATTTATCAGCCTCTGTGATCTATTTGTTTTGGATCTGAACCATTCAGACCAGCGGAACACCTTGCTGTTCGCAGGAGGTGAAATATTCCGGCTAATAGTCACCGATTGTATATCGGGACATACGACACATATTAAATTGTGACATCATGTAAATGTACATTTTAATTAAATAAACCAACCAGCTATGTTCACTACAACTAAATTGAGAAGGGGCATGATTCCAAAGGATAAGAAAGGGGAATGTTGAACATTGAGTCATGGGGGAAGAGCCATGTGTCACCACTCTCTTTTTCTCACCACCACCTTACTTAGTCCATTGTTAGTTGGGGGTAGCAATTGGCTAGAAGAATACCACCACACTCACACTCTCTCCATGACGTGCCTTGGGGTAGCAGATGGTCTGTCCACTATGGGGGTCAAGAGTCTGTTCGTTTCCCTCATGTTGGGCAGAGTTAAAAGGTTCCACATTCCATTGTTGGGGGTTTGCCTTCCCTATCTCACATGGATTGCTATTCTGTGAGTTTTCTTCCCCATTCATGCAAAAATATGGTTCTCCTCTGCCTTATGGATTTGTTGGCCTGCGGATCAATTCTTTCCTTTGTTCACACAGAGCTTTGTGTCTTTTCCCACCATTGTAAGACTGCATAGTGGTTCTATTATTTCCATCGCTAAATCGTGGCTGTAATGGCATCAATAGTTATGTGGGTTGCGTCTTTGTCCATCACGCATAGTTGGGAGTTGTTCTTTCCCCATTTTCTGCCTATGCAATTTCTCCAGCAGTTGCATTGAAGGATCAGGTGTTGTGGGTTCATAGTCAATTGTGGGCTGCTGTTTGCCACATTTTACTTGGTTGTGTTTTCCCTTTTGTGGTGGTATCGCTTGAAGAATTGTTGAGAGTTCCTACATTCTGGTCGATTGTGTTTTTCCCATGTAAAAGATTAAATAGATATTTGGATGCTTGCATGCAGTGGTTTTGTCCTTGGACTGCATTGGAGTGGTGAATGAGGGCCTGAGGTGCTTGATAAACCTGGTGGGTTGAGAACCACACAGACAGAGCTACTGAGATGGATTTCTTCTCCACAACCCCTGAATAGCTCTAGAAGGGAGATCAGGGTCTGAGGGACTGCGTTGCAAAGAAGGGACTGATTTCCTTGTGTTGGGTGTGTGTGGGTGTTCTAGAAGCCAGGCTGGTTCTGGTGTTGGTGTATGTATCTCTTCAATGAGCTCACCATCTTAGCATTTATCCTTTCCCAGCTCCTCGATGGCCTTATAAACCCAACTTTGTTGGCTTGGATGATCTGTTGTTTTCCTGATAAACCCAACTATGTTGTCTTGGCTGAACTGTGTACCCTTGTGGTGTTGTTATCCTTGGCTATGTGTAATCCTGTTAGTTCCTTATTCCTTGGGGAATCATGCCCATATTAGGGGTGGCAGCGTTGCTGATAGATTGAGGAGCATGTGGGCCTATGGTGTGGTGGAATGTTGCAGCAATGTAGCTGGTTGCGGAACAAGTTCTTATTAAGATAAGTATTATTTCCTAACTTGTGTCTGCAATCATGTTTACCATTGATGAATGATGATATACATGTTAAATGTTGATCTGTATATGCATGAGTACTGATTGATATGTTTTGCTTCCATTGTGAATATGAATGATTATGCCTCGTAATGTGTTTGATGTTTTAAGTATCATGCTTCAGCATTACATATATGTATGTTCATGTTCATGGGGCTAGATCCCCAGATGATTTGATGTATAGTAGCATCCGCTTCGTCGGTTGGAGGATCGGGGACATTACAGTGTGGTATCAAAGCTCTGGTTGTAGCATGGGCCTAAATGGGGCGTGACGATGGAGTGATAGAGCTTATGATTTCAGCATTTGGGCCTCAGAGGGCCATGAGAAATAGTTAATAGAGGCAGGTTGCCTACTGCCTAGCAGAAACCAGGAAAAATGGTTGAAGACAAGAAAATTCACAAAATTTTCTAAGTGTTTTGGCCGTCAGCACATCAGAACACTTATATAGATGGATTGCCAATGCTTAGCTGATTGAGTGCCGTTGTTGTGGGTGACTAGGTAGCTAACCGTTTGATGCAGTAGTTGCTAGTCATTCCGACAGCTGACGCCATGAAAGAAAGTGAAAAGAGAAAAGTTTTGAAATTTTTTCTAATTCATAAAATCGTCGATGAAATTTAGATGACGAAACTGCTAATGCGGTGGTGGACCCCGGGAGAAATTAGTTGTTTAAACTGCTGATATTGTCAGTGGAAAATAGTTGTTGGGATTTTCAACACCACAGAATAATTTAGTTATTTGTTAGTCTTCCATTGTGGTTGCCATGTGGACTAAAACGTCGACGCGTAGCGCTTAGTGGTTCTGATTGCCGACAGAAGAAGAAAGTTTCGAAATTTTGTTTAAGTGTTGTGTTGAAATCATCGACAAAAGTTAGTTGATGAGACCACCGATGGACGTCAACGGAAATTAGTTGAGCGAGCGCCCACTATTGCAGAGGGCTAGACAACTATGCATCCGAGGGGTACATCCTCCGACCACTGATGGTGTAGAATTTTTTAAATTTTTTTGAGGAATGGGATTATCAGTGATCGAAGGAGAATAGTCATTGACATTGATGGAGAATAGAATATGGAAGAGTCGATACCACAGAAGACAAGGCAAGAAGAAAATCCAAAATTTTCTCTAAGGCACGAGATCACCAGCCATTAGGAAATGTTAGAGGATCGAATCACCGATCGGAAAAGATTCAATGAAGGTGACCCGCCATTGCGAGATCTTAGACAACTATCCCTCCGATGCATTAGTCTCTCCACTGGCCAATGCCAAGATTTTTAGTGACTAGTAGTTCTCAGTTTCGATAACATAACTACGATGGCATGAAGCGCTTGAGAGTGCCAACGCTATGGAAGAGTTAGGGCTTGTGGAAACCGCTATTGCGGATGCCTAGAGGACTAAGTGTCTGATGCCACTGTAGGATTCTGCCCCGACCACCGATAAATATTTGGTCCATAGAAATTATAATGAGATTGTTGGCTGCCGTTTCGGAATGATAGACCACTATAGGTGCGACACGCTAGAAGGAAATAGATGAGCAACTTGCCGATAGATGTCTACGGAAACTGTTGTAAGATCACTTTTTGTCGTTGCGGCTGGTCAAGGGACTGTGCACTCGATGAACAATTGATTTTCTTGTCGATGCATATCAAAAGTTTCATTGGTTTTCCACCGAAACACCAGAGAGAAATAAATGAACAGACCACCAATGAACTAGGTTTTTTGACCGCGAAAGAATCAGAAAGATAGCTGGGAAGAGGTTTGATTGGGCCTAAGGAAATTTGGGTTTTTCAAAGGATTTTCTCAGTAATTTTTCAAGCAGTTTTCGACTGTCTTTTAGTAGGTTTTCAGTAGATTTCAGTAGATTATCAGTGGTCACAGCGCTGAAAAGAAAGAGAGAAAAACTTTGTTTTTTAAGCAAAATTGTGTTTTATGAATTTCCAGAAGAGGAAGGTAAGTAGTTTTGGTTTTATATTAATGATATGCATCTAACAGTTTGTTACTAACACATTGCAGAATTATAGACAACTTCCAAGAGCAATACTCCAGAAAGAACAGTGTGGTAAAGCAAGAGGTGGTTCAGTCATGAAAACCCATGATGGGTATGATGCTTGGGATTCTTATGAGTGAGCAGGAGATGCCATGGGAGAAAATGTCCGTAATGGAAATGATGACATAGATTCTAATGGAAGGAGATTCCAGGGGATACCATCCAAGGTTGCAGCCACCATGAGAAGCCTTGTTAAATCCCAGGAAGAGCAGCATCAGTTGAATGCTTCCATGTTGCAGAGTTTGACAGACTTGCAGAAAAATATATATTCTAGATGGGGTACATCAAGGCCAGAAGGCAGTAAGAGAAACACTAGGAGAAGGAGAAGGACTTCTAGTGGACCATCTGATTCTGAAGAATCTAGTGGAGATACAAGTTCATCTTCTCATAAGAGGAAAAGAAGAAGACACCATATGGATCGCCCTTGAGATGAATTTAGGAAAGCTAAACCTCCTACATTTGATGGCGAGATAAAGATGGGACAAGAAGCTGAATCTTGGCTTCTTGGGATAAATAAGTACTTTCAAGTGCATGATTATTCAGGAAACATGAAGGCAAGAGTTTCCATATTCAATCTGAATGGAAGAGCATCCATTTGGTGGGAACACTTCAAGCAAGTAAATAAGATTAGTGAAAGGAAACTAAAGTGGAAATAGTTCAAGAAGTATTTCAGGCAGAAATACCTCTCTCACAAGTATTACGATGATAAGATTAAGGAGTTCCATGAGCTGAGATTGGGACAGTAGACCATGGATGAATATGCAAATAAGTTTTTGTAATTGTTGAGGTATGTCCAGTACATCAGAGATGAAAAAGTGAAGATCTAGTGTTTTCTGAGTGGATTGCCTCAAGCTTACAAAGATAGAATTGAGTTCTATGAACCAAGAACTCTCAAAGAAGAAATAAGAAAGGATAAATATTTCTATGAGAAAAGCAAAGGTAAACCTGATTACCATAAGGCATGGAAGGACAAGAAGAATGAGAAGTTTGACCAAAGAAGGAAAGGTTTCAAACCTTCTAGATTCAGGAATCAGCAGAAGCAGCCATCCCAAGTTGCGAGTAATCCAGTTGGAGTGACAGGTGAAAAGACTAAAGAGCCACGTCAAAATAAAGGTCCACTCAAATGTTGGAAATGTGAAGGACCTCACTTGCGCAGATATTGTCCACTCGAGAATGAAATTGCAAGACAATCTTATAACATTCAGGGAGCAGAAATAGTGGGTCAAGTAGCAAGAGCAGTCCCTAAAATTCATGCAGCATTGGAGGACCACCAGGAAGATCACCAGTTAACCGTGGTTGAAGTTGCAAGCAAGATTGTTGAACAATCTATTTCTATTTTGATTGGCCCTAGTTCTACTCACAGTTACATTACTCCTAGAGTAGTGGAGATTTGTGCTTTTAAGAAGGACAAGCATAGGAAACCTTGGTTAGTTCAGCTGGCCACTAGGACTAAGAGAAGGGTCAGTGAATTGGTAGAGAAGTGTCCATTGGTTATGAATGGATTGATCACATGTGTAGATCTGAATGGTCTACTACTTGGTTCCTATGATATTCTCATTGGAATGGATTGGTTAGAAGCTCACCGAGTGAAGCTTGATTGTTATAACAAGAATTTTGAATGCATGGATGAAGAAGGAAACCCAGTAGTGGTGAAAGGTATTCGGAAGGTAATTTCAGTAAGACAGGTTTCGGCAATGTAGTTGAAGAAGTTCTGTAGGAAAGGTTGCCATTTTTTTGTAGCTCATATTCTGGAACCAACAGGAGATGAGACTCCTGGGTTGGAGGACTATCAAGTGTTATAGGAATTCAAGGATGTGTTTCCTGATGAAATTCCAGGGCTTCCTCCAAAGAGGGACATTTATTTCACCATTGAACTTTTGCCAAGAGTAGCACCAGTGTCCAGACACCCTACAGGATGAGTACACCAGAGATGATAGAGTTGAAGATGCAACTGCAAGAGTTGTTGGAAAATAAGTATATCAGACCGAGTGTGTTTCCTTGGGGAGCATCAGTTTTGTTTTTGAAGAAGAAACATGGTACACTCAGGTTATGTATTGATTACAAATAGTTGAACAAGATTATTGTGAAAAATAAATACCCATTGCCTAGGATTGATGACCTCTTTGATCAAATGAGAGGAGCAAAGGTATTTTCCAAGATTGACTTGAGGTCTGGTTAACATCAGGTGAGAATCAAGGATGAATACATTCATAAGATAGCCTTCAGGACAAGGTATGAACATTATGAATTTGTAGTGGTACCATTTGGTCTTACAAATGCACCAGCTACATTTATGTGCCTTATGAACAATGTCTTCAGTAAGTATTTGGACAAATTTGTTCTTGTTTTCCTTGATGATACTCTTGTTTGTTATAAGAATGAGGAAGAACATGAAGAGCATTTGAGAATGACATTACAAGTGCTTAGAGAACATAAGTTGTATGAAAAACTGAGCAAGTGTGACTTCTACAGAGATAGAATTTAGTGCTTGGGTCACATTATCTCAAAAGAGGGTATATCAATAGACCCTGAGAAGTTCGAAGCCATTATGAATTGGCCTACTCCAAGAAATGTGATAGATATAAGATCTTTTATGGGACTTGTAGGATACTACCGGAGATTCATTGAAGGATTTTCCAAGGTTGCACATGTCATCAATTCCTTGCAAAAGAAGGGGATGAAGTTCGAATGGACTTTGAAGCGTGAAGAAAGCTTCCAGCAGTTGAAGAATCTTCTCACTAGTGCACTAGTGTTGAAGGTTACAGACCCAGAAAAATATTTTGTGGTATGTACTGATGCATGCAGACAAGGGCTTGGAGGAGTCCTTATGCAGGACAATCACTTGATATGTTATGAGTTAAGAAAGCTGAAGGAGCATGAGAAGAACTATGGCACTCGTGATATAGAGCTTGTAGCCAAAGTACATGCTCTCAAGATGTGGAGACACTACTTGATGGGTAGAATATTTGAACTCAAAACAAATCACTGTGGATTGAAGTATTTGTTTGATCAGCCTACTCTAAATGCTAGGCAAGCGAGATGGATGGAATTTTTATGTGAGTTTGATTTTGAAATCAAGCACATAAAAAGAAAAGAAAACAAGGTAGCTAATTCACTCAGCAAGAAGGTATAGGAAATGCATGTGGCATCTCTTAGTATTTTCCAATCAGATTTGAGGCAGCACATTGTTAAGCATGTTGTCGGAGATGAATTGTATGAGCAGGTAAAAGACAAATTGCAATAGCAAAGTCTTGAGAAGAAGTATGAGGGAAATAAATTGGAAGAAGATAGACTTCTCACTTATAAAGGTAGAATTTATATTCTAAATGTAGCTGATTTGAGGAGAGTTGTTATGGATGAAATCCATCAAGCTCCGTATTCTAGTCACCCAAGATATCTGAAGACAATTGCTACAGCTAGAAAGCAGTACTTTTGGCTAGGTATGAAAAAGGACATGGCTGAATACATTTAAACGTGCATGAAATGTCAATAGGTAAAGGTTGATCATCAATATCCAACAGGTTTGTTGCAGCCTTTTCGAATCCCGAAATGGAAATGGGAAGTTATTTCCATGGATTTTATTACAGGATTGCCAATGACTTGGAGACAACATGATTCTATCATGGTTGTAGTAGACAAGTTGACTAAAGCAACACATTTTATACCAGTGAAGTCTACGCACAAGAGTGATGACATTGCAAAGATCTTCATGAAGGAGATTTTCAAATTGCATGGATTGCCGAAGGCAATAGTTTCTGACAGAGATGTCAAGTTCACTTCCAATTTCTGGAAGGGATTGTTTGCAGATTTGGGTACAAAGCTAAACTTCAGCACAACATACCATCCTCAGACAGATTGGCAGACAGAAAGAGTTAATCAGTGTCATGTCCCCGGTTTCGACCCCGTTTGCATGATGTATATATTGTAATTAATCGTGGTGAGGAGCTCAAGGAAAAAGCCCCACCATCGATTTGGCTGTGTATGTTTCGGCAATGGGGATAATTGCCGATGGTATGTCGTGCTATCCGGCACATTTTAATTTGGCATCATGTAAACCCGCACATCAATTAAAATAAACCACAACCATCTACGGCAGTGCAACGTTGAATGAAAAGGGCATGGTTCCGAAGGATAAGGGGTGGGGGATGTCAAACCTTGGGTTATGGGGAAAAACCCATGTTTTATTACCTTGTGTTTCACCATCTTTGTTGTTTGTTACCCTTTTTGTCTCATCCAACCTTGTCAACCTCTTTAATGCTCAGCTGGTGGTTGAGGAGTTATGGCTGAGGGCATTTATTGCTGAAGTGGTGGTGGTTGTGGGAGGCTGTCAGCCTTACCCAATTGCCCACTCCACCCACATTGCCCATTCTTTACCCTCACGCACTCTTCCCTGGTCAGTTCACTCTACCACGATTTTGGTCTGTTGGCTTCTCATGCATGGGCTCTGGGCGTTTTTGGGTCTCACGCAGGTTTTCTTCCTCTCCCCACGAGTTGCTGAGTACCCATGAACTGCAAAATCGTGTCCTTCCTGTTGTGTGTGCATCCACAGGAAAAAACAGAGCTGTTTTTCTTCACGCAGGGCCTCCATTGTCTGTTATTTTCCTTGCTGGGTCGGATTGTTTACCCACGCGTAGGTATTCTTCTGTTTGGGGCACACATAGTGAGCTGAGAGCCGTGCTTTTGCATCCACGACTGACTGTGAAGGGCCATTCACGGTTTTGGCTGTCTCACAGATTAGTTGGGTCGTTTTCCCCTGTTGTAGTTTGTTTGTTGTTGTGTTTTGGGGGCTGGGCAATTCGTTTTCCATGTTTTAAGCTGTGACAGCTGATTGGTTGCCTGAGTGCAATGGATAGTCTTTGGACTGTGCTAGCTTGGCTTGGTTGTTGAAAGCCTGTGAAACCCAGCTGTGTTGTTTTGTTGCTTATGTCCCCTTGGCTATGTATAAGCCTGCAATTGACCCTTATTCCGGAGGAATCATGCCCAGCTCGGGGGTGGCAGCGTTGCTGAGGGATTGATGAGCAAGCTAGCCTATGGTTGGGTGGAACGTTGCAGCGACGTAGCTAGTTGCAGGTGAATTCTTCAACAAAAGATAAGCCTGCTGTCTATATTTCATCTCTGCAATTGTATATTGATGTCAATTGATGAATTGTAATGAACATGTGGAATGCTGGTTATGAATATGGTTGCTTCCGCTGAATGTTGATTTATTATGCATCTGTGTGTGCCTATAAGTTTTAATTCCAGCATTGTTTTCTTTTAATTATGTTCATGGGCTGTTTGCCCGGCTGTGTTTGATGCGCTCATCGCGTCCTCTTTGCTGGATGAGGGACGGGGACGTGACAATCAGGTGCTTGAAGATATGCTTCGCATGTATGTGATAGACAAACCAACCAAGTAGGAAGATTATTTACACTTGGTAGAGTTTGCTTACAACAATGGAGAGCAGGCATCCTTTGGGATGAGTTTGTATGAAGCTTTGTATGGAAGAAGGTGTAGGACACTAGTGAGTTGGGATAACCTAGTTAACAGAGTTGTTCTTGGACCAGAATTGCTCAAGGAAATGGAACAAGAGGTTGTAAAGATCAAACAAAATCTGAAAGCAGCATAGGATAGGTAGAAACGCTATGCAGATAAGCATAGGATTAATAGAGAGTTTAGTGTTGGGGATCATGTTTACCTCAAAGTGAAAGTAAAGAAAAGTTCCTTGAAGCTTGGAATTTGTGCCAAGCTGTCACCCAGATATTGTGGGCCGTTTGAAGTGCTTGAAAGAATAGGGCCTGTTGCATATAGACTTGCATTGACTGCTAGTACTAGAGCTCATAATGCTTTTCATGTTTATTTTCTTAAGAAATATGTTCATGATCCTAACCATGTGATAAATTGTGATGTGATTCAGGTGGAACCCAAGCGAGAGTTCCAAATTGAGCCAATGCGCATCCTCAACAAGAAGGTCACAATGCTTCGGAATTGAGCCATAGGGCAGGTAAAGGTGCAATGGGAGCACTACATAGCTAAAGAGGCTACATGGGAGCTGGAGGATTCCATGCAATTGGAACATCCATTTTTGTTGAATCCTGTGGAACACTGAAGCAGTACCAGTTTATCATTTTGTTCAAATTTTGTAAAGCACTGAGGGTAGTGCTATTGAAGGGGGGGGGGGAATGTAACACCCTAGTTTTAACCCCGTTTTCATTAAATATACATGATACATATATTGTAAATAATCATGGTGAGGAGATACAGGAAAAATCCCCACCATCGATTTGGTTATGTTGTGTTTCAGATTGAAATGGTCACTGATGGTATATCAGGACATACAACATATATTAAATTGTGACATCATGTAAAAGTGCATTTTAATTAAATAACCCAGCCAGCTATGTTCACATCAACTAAATTGAGAAGGGGCATGATTCCAACAGATAGGAAGGGGAATGTTGAAAATTGAGTCATGGGGGAAGAGCCATGTGTCACCACTCTCTTTTTCTCACCACCACCTTAGTTATTCCATTGTTAGTTAGGGGCAGCAATCAGCTGGTAGAATACCACCACGCTCACACTTTCTCCACGGCGTGCCTTGGCGTAGTGGATGGTCTGTACACTATGGGGATCGAGAGTCTATTCATTTCCCTCATACTGGGTGGATTTAAAAGGTTCCACATTCCATTGTTGGGGGTTCTCCTTCCCTCTCTCGCATAGATTGCTAGTCTGTGATTTTTCTTCCCCGTTCACGCAAAAAGATGGTTCTACTCTACCTCACAGATTTATTGGCCTGTGGATCAATTATTTCCTCTGTTCACATAGAGTTTTGTGTCTTTTTCCACCATTGTCATACTGTATAATGGTTCTGTTATTTCCATCGCTGAATCATGGCTATAATAGCATCAATAGTTCTATGGGTTGCATCTTTGTCCATCACGCATAGTTGGGAGTTGTTCTTTCCCCATTTTCTACCTATGCAATTTCTCCAGCGATTGCATTGAAGGATTGGGTGTTGTGGGTTCATAGTCATTTGTGGGATGTTGTTTGCCCACATTTTACTTGGTTGTGTTTTCCCTTTTGTGGTGGTATCGCTTGAAGAATTGTTGAGATTTCCTACGTTCTGGTCAATTATGTTTTTCCCCTGTAAAAGCTTGAATAGTTTTTTGACTACTTGCATGCAGTGGTTTTGTCCTCGGACTGCATTGGAGTTGTGAATGAGGGCCTGAGGTGCTTGATAAACCTAGTGGGTTGAGAACCACACAGACAAAGCTACTGAGCTGGCTTTCTTTTCCACAACCCTTGAATAGCACTGGAAGGGAGATCAGGGTTTGAGGTACTACGTTGCAGAGGAGGGACTAATTTCCTTGTGTTGGGTGTGTGTGGGTGTTCTAGAAGCCAGGATGGTTCTAGTGTTGGTGTTTGTAGTTCTTCAATGAGCTCACTAGCTTAGCATTTAGCCTTTCCTACCTCCTGGATGGCCTGATAAACCCAACTTTGTTGGCTTGGCTGATCTGTTGTTCGCCTAATAAAACCAATTGTGTTGGCTTGGCTGAACTATGTACCGTTGTGGTGTTGTTATCCTTGGCTATGTGTAAGCCTGTTAGTTCCTTATTCCTTGGGGAATCATGCCTGGCTCAGGGGTGGCAGCGTTGCTGAGAGATTGAGGAGCACACAGGCCTATGGTTGGGTGGAACATTACAGCGACGTAGCTGGTTGCGTAACAAGTTCTTATTAAGATAAGTATTTTTTCCTAACTTGTGTTTGCAATTATGTTTACCATTGATTAATGATGATATACATGTTAAATGTTGATCTGTATATGCATGAGTATTGATTGATATGTTTTTCTTCCGTTGTGTATATGAATGATTATGCCTCGTAATATTTTTGATGTTTTAAGTATCATGCTTCAGCATTACATGGATGTATGTTCATGTTCATGGGGCTATATCCCCAGATGATTTGATGTATAGTAGCATCCTCTTCGCCATTCGGAGGGTCAGGGACATTACCGTGTCGATGGAAGGAGCAATTTTTAACTGGGCTAATATAGTGGCCAATAGCCTATCTACTTTCATTACTGCAACCTAAGAAGGCTTATACCACAGAAAGTCTGAATTCTCCACGGGATCCTTTTCTATCGATTGCATACTTAGCTTTTACGCTTTCGAAAAGCTCAATTTCACATGGAAGGGAGGGAAGACCCCTATTTATGTAGCTTATCAGATACTGTGGGGACATAAATAACACAATTTCTACAAGTTAATATGTGAAGAGTTCCTGATGCCTCTGTACTGACTGATTTTCTTAGAAGAGTGCAAATTCCTATCAGATGGAGCTTTGGAGTCTATCAAATATTTTGGGGACTACTTCTTCTTGGAATAAGGCATGTACCTCAGGATGTATGGGGGGAATAAAGCCCCTCATTTCTACCAAGATATGCTATAGATTACATAGTCCATAAGGAAGCTGTAAGACATATTTTCTTCGATGGATTTGGAAGTCACTTGTTTGACTTGAAAAAGGATGTGTTCCCACCGCTACCCTTTTATTTGGGGAGCTACAAGTTTGCTAAAGTCAAGAGCACACCAAAATTCATTAAGGAACTATAAATATTTCACTTCAGAGAAAATAACTTCCACAGAAATGACTCACAGGGTAAAGTTGCATCCCATAAAGCCCTTCTTAAAGTAAATTTCAAATACACTAACCATGTGGACAAGGAAGAAGAAGTATATAGGAATATCTGTAGCATGACAGATTTAAACAAGTGTCTAAAGAAGAAAACCACACTAGTCGGAGTGAAGGGAAGTGGCATAAGTCTCCCATAATCAAAGGGTCAAGAAGAAGAAGCTGCAAGAAAAAAAAAAAAGAGACTGCACATAGATTGGCAGAAGGGGCAAGAAAGTTTCCAGCTGAAGAAGCCCAGAGAGAGAAAGAAGAAGAAGAAGCTACCAGGAAAAAGAAAGAAGATGCTATCTTGGGGAAGATTATAGAATTAGAAAAATCAATAGCTCAGGAAACTAAAAATCTAGAGCAGGAGATGCAATATCAAGAAAGATCCATAGAAGAGCAAAGAAAGAAAGATCAAGAGGACTTGGATGGTGAAAATCAGGGACAGATTCCTACCCAGGACAATCCAAATAACCATCCTTCCACTTCCAGCAATATACTCATCGGAGGACATCTCCCCATGGTTGAAATTTGATTTCATTTACCCCATATAAATAACATGAAGTTGCATGCTTGGAAGACGTGTATTTCGATCCCAAAAGGAAATCCATAGCGTGGAAAATTGAGAAGACTTTAAAGATGGGAACTCAACCTGAGATCACCACAGTGATCGAGAAGACGGTCGTGAAAATATTTGAAGAATATACCAAGCAAATGGATTCCATGGGTGTTGAAACTCCTACTGCAAATGCTCATAATCTTAGCAGGTTCACTGAAACCTTGATCAATATGAGGGTAAAATGGTAGAAATAAAAGAGGTTTTGAGAAAGGAGGAAAGAGTAGGCTAAGAATCTAAAATAAAATATGAAGCTACTCTTTCAGACTATGAAAAGATGCAACAGGATTACAAAACCCTAGGGGAGGAAAGGGATAATTTGAAACAATCAAACATGACCCTTGATATGGAAAAGCATAAGTTAGAGAGAAAGGTAGTGGAAATGGAAGTTCAAAAATCAGCAGTTGATCAACAAGTAGAGGAGCATATAGTTCGAATCATAGAGCTTGAAGCACAAAAGAGTTCCTTGGAATTTCTTCTAAAAGAAGCCAATGAAAGGAAAATAGAAATAACACCTATAAGAGAGCATGCTCTCTTACTTAGAAGGAAAATCTTTCAAGTGCAGGTCAAGCTAGAGGAAGAAGCTTTCTGGATCAAATAGGCCAAATATTGACTACAAGAAATATCAACATTGGCTACTACATTTGAGGACAAAACCCAGGAGATCACTGAGATCCTACAAGGGTAGTTGACATGGTTAGAAACAAATACAGAGCATCCAGAAAACACTCCTAAAAAATGTCTGAAACAATTGTAGATCGAATATGATATTATAAATTTCAGTAGTAGAGCTACTGAGAGGTTGATGGAAGCAGTGGAAAAGACAACGGACAAATGTGCATATTTTTTCAGGAAGATGCATATAACTCACAAAAAATGTTTGACACCTTCAGCACAAAGGCTATAGGAATTTCCAGAACATGAAGAACACTTAAAACAGTTGAAGGATAAGCTACAAGAAGATGAGTTAAACATTCAGCTGGTTAAAGGTTTAGATGCAAAGGTGATAAATCTTTTAGTGGCCCAAGCAGTAGTTAGTAACTGTCTACTAGAGGATTTGCTAAGAGTGACCCCTTAAAGAGTAGCAAACATAAAAGGCTATCTGGCCAAACATGAGGTCACGGTCATATTTCTAGAGCCCACAGATTTCGAAACAATTGCCTCAGATGCTTCATCCTGGAAACAATTCGTAGATAGTTTGACTAAGGCCACTTAAGTAGTTTGTCTTATTCACACACGGACATATTCGTAATATTTTGTATTTACTCTTTGAGCACAGTAAATATAAACTTTATGTAACCAAAGGATAAGGAAACCCAAAGGGTAGGGAGACCAAAGGTCATTTTGGAAATGTATAAATATACGTAGGAGCTAATGAGAAATGGAATTTTATAGCTTTATAATGTGAATTACTTGTTGTAAGAAGAAATACTTCTTGTTATAATAAAGAGGATCAAAATTCTACTGTAGAAGGAGTTGTTTAAGTTTCAAATACATGTTGTGTATATGGCTAGATGGAACTATTTCTACTTTAGCTCAATACACAAATCTATGAGATCGTTCTGAATTCTAGACTATTCTTATGTTGTGAATGATTTCATTTCCTTTTTATGAATATTATGAAACAAATGAGTAATGAATATTTTAACAAACAATGAGCTATCTCTTTGTTAATTTTTCTGTTGCATTTATGTATTCCAAATTGATCAGCTATCTGTAAAATTCTATGTGCAAAATATGTAGTACATTACTCATATAAATAGTAGTCTTGCTCCCTAGGGATAGGTTATATAGGTTATTTAGTTTAGTTGTTATTTTGTTTTTGTAGTTTAAGGACAAAGGGGATAATATGGGAGGTAAGAACCTATGCATTGCATTGTGAAGCCTTTGTTTCCTGTTAAATTGCACTTAATCTAGGAGCTTGCATATCATTTTCCATAAACATAAAAAAACACATTAAATGGTGGACTGGGACGCAACCAGTAAAATAGATTTAAAACCTTTTTTTAACTCTACGGTAGTCGGCCCGTTAACAGGATGGATTCCCCATACCAAATGATAAGCGATTTATTTGGGAACGGTTATTAGGGAGAATCCCTACTATTGGTACCTGGGATTTTTCTAGGAATCAACACATCCTTACTGT